>PVJA010037102.1:0-20669 GCA_004027025.1 Myocastor coypus
CTACAGTACAGTGTATGGAGGGAGTTTCTGTGCAGTTGTCTTAATTACTCACATGTAAGCTATAGCCACATCTCAGACCTCAGAAATCCTTTGAGAAAACTCCCAAACCCATGTGAGTTAATGAGGAATTGCTACCATGCATACTCATTCACCATTTTAATAACGTGCACAATTGAGCGTATTTCCTACTTCTCCACTGATCTCATTTCAAACACTTTCCTTGAACAAGTAATGAATGACTCCTTTCATTTTCACTTTCAAACACAGGCCCAATTCCCAGAATCTCACCTTAGATCAGAACCTACCCACTGCTGAAAAATCATACTTGTTAATATTTAGTCAGCATTTTCCATAAATAAAACAGTCTAAGCAATGCACTACATTAAGTTTCCTTTCATCGTATCATAAAGCCATCTTCCTATTTGTGCTATTGACTTCTTTATTTATAACTCTCCAAACTGAGGTTCTGGTCCTTTCAATTCCATCTCTTTTCTTATTTCACAATTCTGTCTACCTTTTCTATTGCCTACCTACTTCAGAATATTGTATTTATTGCTTAAAATTGGATGATTTTTAAAACTCCATTTTCCAAAATTTTCCACTTTCTAAAATCTCTTCTTCATTGGTAAGAATAGTACTTTAATTCAAGTGATATTAAAACACTTCAGTAACTTCACAAAATCCTTATACTCTGGTACAAAAAAAATCTTACAAGGGCCTTTCCTAACTTAATACAAACTCTCAAATTTCTTCTTTCACCATTCCTTTCCTGTTGTGGGATTGGTAGACTTCTGTCATTTCTTTGGATCATAACTCATGGGAGGAGGGAAAAATAGTGATCTCATCCTCTAAATATGGAGGAGACAAAAGAAATTCATCACACCCATCTTAGGCAGAGAAAAGCCACTAAACCTGTTTTGAAGATGAGAAACCAGTTGCTCCTGGCCCAGAGGCACACAGGTCCAGTGTCCTATTTTTTCTAAGGTTTCTATACAAAGACAACTAAGTACACTCTGAGAGATTGTATTCTGATTAAAGAAAATTGCTAATAAAATAAAATAGGTTAAAGACAGGCAGAAAAGTCCAACACTGCAATAATCTGAAGAATGAAAGAAGACAGGAGAGAGATAAATGTGATGCCAGGAGTTTTGAAAAAAAAGTTTATTCAAAAATACATTGTGTCAGATTCTAATAAACTTAAGACTGTCATTAAGTTGGGAATATGCTTGTGTAACAAGTATTTATATGCTATGACTGTGTCTAGTAAGTATAGAGATAAATTGGAATAAGTTTGCATGGAGGAGCTTGTGGACAGTATGCACCATCCTGGTGCGTGTGAATTCTGAGCACAAGATAGCATCTTGTTAGAATGTATAAATTTGAGACCCTTCAGCAGATAAATAAGACCTAAAGCCATTAGATCAAGAACACAGTGGGAATAATAACAGAATGCACTGAGAAATACATGATGTAATAGAGTGTAGAGGGAAGAAATTGGTGTCATATAAAAGTGAGTGGAAAAGAGGTAAGATTAGAACAAAGAGTGTTATTATAGAAATCAGAAGAAGGAACACTTTTAAGATAAAAGTTGTCAATGGTTATAAATGATGAAAATAAGTAATATGAAATGAAAATCGCAATAAAAATGTTTGTAGATTAAGAAAATGTAATTGACAAGATTAATGTCAGAAAGCTCAGAGCCAGAACAAACAATAAAGACTAGGGCACACCCTTTGAGCATAACCTGACTGAAGCTAGGTATGGCAAGAAGACTGGGCTGACAGAATGCATGTAAGAACACCTAGGCATGAGTGTAGGCTTAAATCAGAAAGCTAATAAAATGACATTTTGAAGACGTCATAATAGAAATAACTTCTAGAGAAAGATCCGTGAGAGTCTAAAATTATCTGAAAACACAGCAGAGATCTAGAGATGACTTAGAATCATAAAAGGAACAAGAGACAAGAATATGAACATGAACAGATATGGAATTTTATTCAATGATAGGTTTGTTGGTCTATTGGTTTTGCAACTGATACAGCCTGGTGGCCATTTATTTGTCTTTTGTCCTCATCTTTAAAAATAAATTTATGAATTAACATTAATCTTAAATTAAAATTCTGTTAAAGGAGAAACATGAATCAGGAGGTGTGAGATAGAGAGGTTCTTTACATGTATATCTTGCCTGAAACACATATGGGGAAAAACTGGCTACTTGATGAAAATACTTCATTAAAATCACTCTCAACATAGTCATTTGAAACTAAAATTCCATAGCATTGAGAAAGATATAGTTCTCTTATTTGAGGGGGTTTTTTTGTTGTTGTTGTTGTTGTTGTTTGTTTTTTTTGTATTTTAGGGAAGGGTCTACAGGGTGTTCAGGGTCTCACTACCAGATCAGACTCAGGGATCTTCCTGCTTACAGCCTCCCAAGAGCTGGGATTTCAGGCATTGAGTTATGTTAAGGATATAAATTAGTGACAAATTAATTGTTATAGCCAGTGGCGAAGAAAAACTAAAAACAACTCAACCCTTACAGCAGGGCCGGGGAGACAGTTCCATGGCACAATACCTGTCTGGTAAGTGCAAGGTCATGAGTTTGAACCCCAGTCCTGTAAAAAATTTAAAAAAAAAAAAAAAAAAAAAACTTACAGCATAAAATAATACTGGTTAAATTTCTGATCTCAATTTTAGCTTAAGAATTTAAAAACCTTACATAATTTCATATTGTATTAGTTAAAAAATGCTTAAGTTATTCAGACTTTAAGAGGTCCTTAATTTAAGATGTTAATAAGATGCCTTTTACCCTCAGATGAAAACATACATCCCAAGATAAGTTGGCTGGACACTGTCCCAGGAAGGGTGATGCAAGACTCAAACACGTATTTCAGTTTTAAGTGGATTTCAGGACTGACCACAGAGACCAAACAAAAGGCAAATACTAGCATATATACTAGGGATAATCACTTCATATCTACAGATGTTCTATGCCAACTGTATCTTTAAATCAAATCAATAATTCTAATTTCTGACTTGTATTTTTGAATAAAACAATGTCAAAAACAGAATGTTTTTTAGTTTGAAAGCATCAAATATGGAAAAGATCATAAAATATGATATAGACGAACTATAGAAATACTGTTGAAAATTACAAACACTTGTAAGTTATAATTTATATATAAAGCTGTCTTACCATCTCATGAAGAATGACCCATATTAGTTATGGTACATTTGGAAAGGCCCAAACTATCAATCTAACCTCATAGAGATATCTCATATTGTTATAGACAGCTAAGCCAGGTAGAAACATTACAGGTCATTAGATAGTGCTGGGCCTTCAAGATTAGGGCAAACAGGAAACCTCGGGGGCTGGAGAGATAGCTCAGTAGAATAAACGCTTGCCTGGTAAGCTCAAGGGCCTGAGCTCAATCCCCAGTTACACACACACACACACACACACACACACACACACACACAAAGGAAAACTCATCATACTGTGGCTAGAGGTGACTCTGTTGGAGGCCAGGCCTCGAGAGATAAAAATGGAAAGACCAGGCCTGAGATAAGTAATGACACCTGGCCTGATGACATCTAGACAGGCATCAGTCCCCTAAGTGAGTGACAGACGCTCAGGCTCGTCAAAGCTCTTTCTTCTCTCCATGTACACTTGTCACACGACTCTTTCCCCAATTGGATCATGATTTAACTAAGCAGCTGTACTTGCAGCCTTTTGTTTGTTGAGAGTTCTAACTCACTTTGTACCTACATGGTTTTTGTTCTATAAAACTTCACCTAAAAAGTGTGGCCATTTGCAACTCACCTTCATGTTCCCTGCTTCCTCTCAGTTCCTTTCTTCCTTAAAAACATTCCTGCTGTTAGCCTATGTTGTTCCTAGAACTCATTCTTCAGTTTCAGAGAATATGACATCAGGATATCAAACGCCTAGCTGGCCTAGAGTTACAATAGTTTCCTTACAGGGGTCCTGATAACATTCCTATATCAATATCATATCAACCTCTTAAAATTGCCTACACTATATCAAAATACATACTTTTTCAAAGCCTAAGTATAAGATTTAATGATTAATCAACATTACAAAAAAAAATCCCCTTATTTTCTGAAGTTAAGAATGTATCCATAAACCTATGTAAATAAAATACACAGATTGCCTTAAAATAAAATATGATTATAAACCGGGCGTGGCGGCTCACGCCTGTAATCCCAGCACTCAGGAGGCTGAGGCAGGAGGATTGGTGCGAGTTCAAGACCAGCCTGGGCTACAAAAGTGAGCTCAAGGCCAGCCTGAGCTGCATAGCGAGACCCTGTCTCAAAAAGACAAAAAAATAAAATAAATAAAATTTAAAAATATGATTATAATATTGGATTTCAACACAATGATTTAATTTAAGAATTATTTGTTGCTTTCACTTAAAGATAAAAGAAAAGTCTTGGACTGTGCAAAGATGTGGGTCTGATCCTTGGTATCATAGGTCATGCCAGCCCTGGGTGCCAAGTTGGCCACCAAAATAAGGCATGGTAACGCACTCCTACAGTCCCTTTGCTGGGAAGGCTAAAAAAAGAGGCTTACTACAAGTCCAAGCTATGTAGCAAGGCCCTGTAGCAAGTAAGTGGATAAATAATTTCAAAAGAGATTTAAAAAAATAAAAATCAATCCCTCAAAAATATTCAATATTTAATAAATTTTACCAAACAAAAGCCAGCAATAAGTGAAAAATTTAATTCAACCTGATTGAGTCTCATGCCTAGAATATTAGAATAATCTAACACTTGAAAGTTAATTGCAGGCTAGGGAGATAGCTTCATAGAATAAGTGCTTGCCTGGCAAGTGCAAGGTCCTAAGTTCAATCCCCAGTATTGCCAAAAAGATTAAAAATAAAACAAAATAAATTTAAAAAAATAAAGTTAATTGAGTCCAGCATGGTGACACACACCTGTAATCTCAGCACTCAAGAGGCTGAAACAGGAAGATTACCACAATTTCAAGGCCAGCCTGGCTTCATAGTGAGTTCAAGGTCAGCCTACACTAAAGCACAAGACTGTCTCAAAATAGAAGTTAATTGGCATAATTTATCATACTAAAAAATAGTGTAAAAAGCATATTATCATCATAATAGATACATCATAGTTAATATATTTATTATATTTTACAAATTCAGTATGTATTTATGTAAAAACTATCAGCAAACTAAAACTAAAATAACATTGTCAACCTGTTGAAAGTTAGCTATTAAACACTCAGTTAATGTAATACTTATAAAATATTGAACAATTCCCTTGTAAGGTTCAAAACAAGATAATTGTATAAAACATTGTCCTGGATGTCACCACCAGTGCACTAATAAAGGAAAGTTTGAAAAGGTATAGAGATAGAAATGTAGAATAAAAGTGTCCTTTTACCATTAAAATATGGTTGTGTATAAAAATTCCAAAAAGTTAGAAAATAAAGACAAAAACACTAAAGAAGTAACAGGTTAACACAAAATCCATCATATTTTTATGTACTGTTGATAAACATGAAAAATATTTTAAGGGAAATGTTTTCAATATATCAGGAATAAATTTGAGAAAACATTTTCATGAATTCTTCTCTAAAAATACTGAAATATTCCTGAGAAATTGAAGAGAGACCAATGAAAGCTGTACGATGTACATTATTTGGAAATTTTAATATAATTAAGACATCGTTCTTCCCCTAATCTATTGATTTAGATTTAATGCAACCCTAATCAATGACTGGTTAGCTGGGCGTGGTGGCGCACGCCTGTAATCCCAGTACTCGGGAGGCTGAGGCGGGAGGGTCGGTGAGAGTTCGAGACCAGCCTGGGCTACAAAACTGAGCTCAAGGCCAGCCTGAACTGTACAGCGAGACCCTGTCTCAAAAAGACAAAAAAAAAAAAAAGACTAGTTAAATTTTTCCCTTTAAGAAAGTGACACAAGATTGTTTCATTTTAATGGAGAAAATAGGGAGCACTGGAAATAATTTTAAGAACAAGGCTGAGATTAAGGTGCCTGCAAGCAGATGCATGGGCTAGGGGTTCCATCCTCAGGCCTGCCGTGCTGGCCCTACCCTTGGGGAGCACTGAGAAGGCAATTGAGACTGGGCACGGTGGTGTGTGCCCGCAGTACTAGCTCTTGGGAGGTTGCAAAAATAAGCAGATCACTATGAGTCCAAGCTACTAGTGAGACCCTAAACACTCTGTAGACCCTTCCCTAAAATACAAAAAAAAGAGAAAAAAAAAGGAAGGAAGGAAGGAAGGAAGGAAGGAAGGAAGGAAGAAAGAAAGAAAGAAAGAAAGAAAGAAAGAAAGAAAGAAAGAAAGAAAGAAAGAAAGAAAGAAAGAAAGAAAGAAAGAACGAACAAGGCTGACCTGAAGGTAGACATGCAGATCAATGCAACAGCAGGGTCTGAAGACAGATAGTGGTGTTAATGTCAATGAAATTGGACTCAGTATCTTGGTAATTCATTGATGAAGAATACTCTTTTCAAGAAGTACTGCTGGAACACCTAGATATTTGGTTCAGAAGCACAGACTCTGCCCTTCCACCTCCACAGGACCCACAGAAGCAGCGTACCTGTTGAGTGACTGCTGCTGCCAGTGCGCCCCCAGAACTGTCTCCTGAGATGCAGACTCGACTGGGATCCACTCCATATTTTGAAAGAATTTTATCCTGAAGGAAAAACTTGACTGCAGTGATGCCATCTTCAAATTGAGCAGGAAAGTGATGCCGAGGAGCTAACCTATAGCTTTAAAATAAGTAGAGCAATAAGCACTTGGGTGTGTGTCTGTCACTCCCAAATATCAATAGATACAGTCTGACAACCCTCAATCTTCCCAAAAGCTATGGATTGGAGTTTTCCACTAATTCTTAAGTGAAATTCAGTATGAAACCATAATATTGAGTGAAATAAATTTGGTACATAAGCTTAAACATCCCAAACATCTTGTATAAGACACTTAAAATATAAATAAAGGGCAAAACAATAGACAGACAAGAGGAAATAAAGAGATCTTTTGCAGAAGAGAAAGAGATCAGGAGATGCAGGGAAAGAACAAGGTGGGTGGAGATGAAAAAGAACTAAGATAGAGTAAGTATATGTGCCACACTCCCATGAGGAGTGTAATCATTATTTAGTGTAGACAAGTGCTAATAAAAATTTTGAAAAGAAAAGATGGTTCTGAGGGTTGTGGACATAGCTGTGTGGCACAAGTGCCTGTCTGGCAAGTGTAAGATTCTGAGTGTGAACCTTGGTCCCACAAAGAAAGAGAGAGAGAGAGAGAGAAGGGAGGGAGGGAGGGAGGGAGGGAGGAAGGAAGGAAGGAAGGAAGGAAGGAAGGAAGGAAGGAAGGAAGGAAGGAAGGAAGGAAGAAATAAATAGAAAAGATGTTGCTATCTTGTGGTCAAAGTCAATGGCTAGCTTCCTGTGTGAGAAGTTGGAGGAGTATCATGAACTCCCTTATGACCACAAACAAAATTGTTAGCTCAAGTGCATTTTGGGTTAGAGGTACTCTGTAGATTGTAACTGGTGATCCAAACACTTTTAAAACTCTTTTTAGGGCGAAGGAGATAGCTCAGTAGAATAAGCACTTGCCTGGCAAGCACAAGGTCCTGAGTTACATACCCAGCAGTGAAAAAAAGAAAGAAAGAAAGAAAGAAAGGAATGAAGAAAGAAAGAAAGAAAGAGAATGAAAGACCTCTTTTTTTTTTTTAAAGAATTATGATTTCTCCTATTTTTTTTTTTTTTTGCCTAGATCATATCCTAGGCAAGTAACCTATTTTTCAACTTCATTTTGATTGAATTTCTTCTAGCAGACAATGCATATACTTTATCATAGATAATCTCCACAACTTGATTGTAGGATAAAATTTTTAAATACCAATATGCTAGGGAGTGCGATTATTTCTGATAAATTCATTTGTAAGACAAATTATCACCCATTGTTATAATGGGTACAGATGAATTTTCAAGACACCTATGTGGACAACAAAAACAAGAGAATGCCTTTATTTATTTATTTATTTATTTATTTATTTATTTTTGTCTTTTTGAGACAGGGTCTCGCTATGCAGTTGAGGCTGGTCCTGCGCTCACTTTTGTAGCCCAGGCTGGTCTTGAACTCGCACCAATCCTCCTGCCTCAGCCTCCCAAGTGCTGGGATTACAGGCGTGCGCCACCACACCCGGCTCCGAGAATGCCTTTAGGTATTAGAGCAAATGTGTAAAACACACACCCAAATTATATAACTTTATAAATTAGCTTTAATATGATAGGATTCAGATTACTTCAAAAGTTGTAAAGCCCAAAGGATACAATCCTAAGATTATAAATTAGAAATATCCATGATAGGATCTTCTGCCTAATAAAATAAGCACAATGGCTAGGATAGCTATCACTTTCTTCAGATGCTTACATCTTTAAATTTTTCTATACATGTTTAGCTTCCTAGATAAAACAAAATAAAATTCAGAGACTATATACCATAAATTTTATAAGAACTACCAGATTAGAACTTTTTTGTATTTACTATGATATAGCAAAAAAGTATAAAAAAGAAAATCTTTTGCAGAGGATTACAGGTTTCAGAACCAACTTAGATGTCAGAATTTCAGATTATTCCAGTATGCATAGGGAAATACCAAACCTTCCTACTATTTCTTTGTATGTCCCAGCAAAATGAAATTATAAGATCCCTTTTCCAAAAGTAGATTAAAGTTTTAAACTGGTTTCAATGTTAAAGCTGGCCTACAGCAGTACAACTAGAGTTGTTCTGAAATTAAACATTTTCTTACCAGCTCAAATATAACCTAATATCCAGATGTTCAATAGTTACTTTACTGCCTATACTCCAGCTATGTTATGTGAGGCTCAGCTATGGCTGTGTAGCACCCGAATTTAACATGTCTAGATGAATTGTGTTTTCCTAAATGCTCACCCTAGTTTGTAAGTTGGAAATTTTTATAATCACAGCAAAATAGTAGAATGCTAAGCTCTTGCAAAGAATAGTCTATATCACCACAATCATAAACAAACTATATTAATTTTTCAAAATTATATTTATGATATAGATGACTTAAGTTGTAAGTCAAACCTCTCATTGTTGGAGGAAAAATTGCAATAGCCAAAGAAAATCATCCTCTTACTCTACTCCTACAACAACAGCATCAAGTTTGTTTGCAGTCCATCGGTTCAGGAAGTCAAATGCCGTCTGCTCTGAAATGAAGAAAGGTCAAAGTACTCCCTGTAGTTAAAAAGCAACAGAAACAGTTGTAGCCATAAACACAGAAAGAATCATAGTTTGTGAGTCGCATGGGAGGCTTTACTCTCACCCATTTCCACGTAGAGATCTAACCAACAATACACTCTGTTCAATCCAATGTCTATCTGGAGATGAAGAAATGATTCTGCCAATTGATAATACGGAAAGAAAAAAACAAGGCCCAACCCAGCCTAATTTTTCCCTTGCATGGTGCATTTGGCTCTGCTCAGCTCTTCCAACCACCAAGTTCTCCAGGAAGACGTGCGTTCTGCCAAGACAGTTGGACACTGCCGGGTCTCTAATTCAAGAGTGATGCATCAACCACACTTTTACCACAAACAGTGCTGCTTTCACTTCCACTTGCCAGAATCCCATGCATAATTATTAGTGAGAAAAGAGCTAAGTATTGTTTTTCTAACATAATAGCACTCAATAACATGATTCTTCAAAACTTTTGTGTTCTCTGGATCTAAGTCATTAGGAGATGATCCATTAATGTTAGCATCAAACAGAGACTAGATTCTCAGAGAGCTCTTGGCAGACTGGTGTGCAGACATGGATGGGCACAAGTCCAGACACACTTGTCACATGGCCACTAATCCAACCCTAATACTTGTCCCTCCTCCAAACGCACACCTCTCTGCAAGCACCCACAGGCTTTATTATCCAGTGTCCTGGACACAGCCACTTTGACAAATTCCATGATGTGTCCTACAGTTTAATTTCCTAAAAGACCCTAGAAATTCAGAGAATCTTAGTGCAGTGATGAAATGTCAAATTTCAGGCTTTTCTAAGGCTGGTCTTAAATATTTATTTATTATTTTATTTGTATATTTTTAGGGAATGGTCTAAGGGGTGTCAGGGTCTCACTACTAGATAGGACTCATAGTGATCTGCCTGTTTACAGCCTCCCAAGAGCTGGGATTACACTCATGCCACTACACCCAGTTTTTAAATATTAATAAAATTGCACATTAAAATGGTTGAAACACTGGGAGAATGAAAATCTGGAAAACACAATAATACATTAACCAGCCTTGAGTATAAAAGCACTTTCATTAAAAATTTAGTTGAGAATTTATAAGAAAAGGAAATGCATACATGAAGACCAAAATGTACAAGATATAAGAATCTCCTAATCCCTACATTTAAAACTCCTCATTAATATGTTTTAATTCCGTGATTTTATTCATCTCTCAATACTTTATTTATCTTCCAACTGAAGAGAAATAATATTTTTTGATCTGCATTCTTATCTCAAACTGTCTCAACTATACTATATTTATTGATATAATCTATTGTTATAATTTTCTCTATAAACCAAATGAAAACACTCACTTTTCTCTGTTCACATTCCATTTATAGAATTTATATTGAGCCGGGCACGGTGGTGCAAGCCTGTAATCCCAGTGCTTGGGAGGCTGAGGCAGGAGGTTCGATGTGAATTCAAGACCAGTCTGGGCTACCAAAGTGAGCTCAAGCCAGCCTGAATTGAACATTGAGACCCTGTCTCAAAAAGACCAAAAAAAAAAATTTTATATTGCATTTTGTAGGACCCAAGTAGCAATGAGACTTTAGGATTAAATATTGAAAAGCATGAACCAAAGAATTGTGTCAGAAGTCTAGGACAATATTTTTCTATTACTTTTTATCTGTCAAAGCAAATTTCTCATTTAGGTAGGGGGCTAAGGTGGGTCTTGCTACATTAGTCAGGCTGGCTTGCGCTCACTGGGTAGCCCAGGCTGGCCTCCACTTCACAGTGATTTTCCTGGCTCAGTCTTCTAAGTGATAAAATTAGAGGTGTAAGCTAACACACCCAGCATCTGGCATGTTTGAGAAAAGAAAAACAAGAGAGGGTATAGAAAAAAAAAGAAAGAAAATTCTAATTTACAAACATCAGAAAATAGAGCCAGAGAGGAACACAGACAGACAGACAGACAGATGCACGCACACACATGCACACACACACACACATACACACACCAAAGAGGTAATAATATTTCATCTAAATGAGTGGGCAGTTTCCTTAGGGTAATATGGAAAGCCATGCTAAGAAAAGCGTGCTCTGGGAGAAAAACGAGAATGCATGATGTGTTCAGAGAACAGAAAACAACTCAGTGTAACTGAACTGAGAGCAAGCATTGACAAAACACAGGAAAGTTAAATGGAGTTGGAAAGGGTAAAAATTTCAATATTTTTAATTATGTGATGAGAATCATTTAAGAAATTAGAACAAAGAAACACATGGCAGAACTTCGTGCTAGAAAGACACATTGTTAACTACAGGTGAGATGATGTTAAGCCCGAAAGAAGTCAAGTAGGAACAATCTCAAGGTGAACCTCTGAAACACTGAAGTACCAGATCATGTAAATGAGTCTAGACAGTAAGGTTCAGGATGAGGGAAATATGGGAGATGAATTGAGAGCATTCAAGAGCTTGAGATATTGATGCAGAAATGCATTTTGTTGCTCAGGTTGTTTAGACACCATGAATTGAATTACAACTTTAGCTACAACAGTCTGGTTTGTGCAAAGTACAAATTGAGTTGTTCATTGCAAACCTGGGTGCAACAGAAATGGATAGCATGAGCCTGTAAAATAATGGAAAAGAAAAAAAGATTGGAAACCTAAATATATAGAGACAAAAATAGAAGGCCTAGAGGGAATTATGATGGAGGAGAATACTTAGGAAATTTGTAAATGAGGAAAATATATTATTCTGCTTGATGGTTGATTGGTTTTCAAATGAGGGAGAGAGACTGGTAAAAGACAAGTGGCAGAAGGAAATCTAAAAAAATAGTTTGTTATAAAAAACAAAGACAGAAGCACTGAGTTGAAGGAGAAGAGTGGCCATTTGTTATCCTATGGAATAGAAGGTAAGGCTGAGAATGAATCTAAGGTAGAAATGCAAGAAAATAAGAAAGGACTGGGACAGATGGACAGCATAAGACTAAGGAGAGAAGGTGACAAGGGACCATAGTTTTCTCTCACCTCATATCCACCTTGTGATTTTCCACTGGATCACTGTTACCTAACCAACTATCTTGCAGTCTCATTGATTGATTATAGCTTTGTTCCATCTTAGACCACCTCACCAGTTTTGCTCTATGAACTTCCTTGAGATCCTTTCATCTCTCTTGGACAACAGCTTTTTTTTCCCTAATAACTATAGGTTTCCAATAAAAATTTTCTGTTCCTAACCTCCATTATGCCTAGAATTCATACCTCAAGATGTGTGTGTGGGGGGGGGGGAGTACCAGGGATTGAACTCAAGACCCTGAGCTTGCTAGGCAAGTGCTTATTCTACTGAGCAATCTCCCCAGCCCAAAAGGCACGTTCTTATACAGTGCTGGGAGGCATGAAAAGCCTTCCTTGTCTGTGTGAATTCACTGTCTAATGTGAATGGAAAAAATTTATAGATTCCATAAAGTATATAAGGAATACCAAGGCTCGCCACATAGCTCAGAGGACTGAAGTACATGCTTAGACAGATGCAGGCACCAGGGTTCGATCTCCAGCATGCAGTGCCAGCCCAGCCACCGAGTGCTGAGACTCGGCATGGTGGCATGTTCCTGTAATCCCAGCACTTGGGAGTCAGGAAAACAGGAGGATCACTACGAGTCTGATCTGTGTAGTGAGACCCTGTAGACACTGTACTAAATATATCTAAAGCAAAGAAAGTATCTTCAAAAATTAGCAGCTTAAATCAACTTTCATTATATCATATTGTTACTATCTGTTCAGAATCTATCTTTCCTATTCTGTGAACTACGAATAGTTGATGAAACACATGCTGTACGAAGGCAATACTGCTCTTACAGTTTTCAGAATTTGTGCCACAAAGGCCAAGCAATGAAGAGAAACGAGGACTGGTCCCTACCCTTAAATTCTCCAGATCTCAGCACAGATGCTGAAGACAAAGAAGCAAGGACACAGACTGAGTTCCTCTTGTTTTATCAAAAGAAAAAAAAACCAAAAAACCACAGGACAAATATAATCTTAATTTATCTGAGGAATTCCTGGTGATAGTTTACAGGGTAAAGTATTTAATCTCTATTTAAGTCACCTAAATATTTTCCTTCTAATAAATCACCAGAAAACTTCTAACTATTTTTTTCTAAGTTAGTTGTCAGAAAGCTATAGAGAAGAAAACTGAAGAGTCAAAATCGTATCCTAACCATTTTAGTATTTTATATATCAAATAAAATCTTTTGCATGTTATTAAATTCCCAGGCACATTTGCTCATCTCCCAGGGCACACTGCTAGTATTTGGCTAAGCAGCTTGCTGTGTTCTACACAGTTTTATAAAGTGCTCCAACTATTTAGTGCCAAATGAGACAGACACGGGCAGAATGAAAAAAATACATACATGATTGAACTTTCCTCTATTTTGTTTTTTTTGTGTAATTTTTTACTTACACAAAACAGACTCAGCATATGTGATAGAATTTTCTAACATTTTCATGAAGTAAATTTATTTATGATTTTGTTCTGAATCCTTTGTGCTTGTCTCTTAGAATCATCACCAGAAACAAGTAGACACATAGACTTCATAGGAATTATACTGATCCATGATTCTACTTTGCATTTTTCTTTCAGAACCAAGACAACCACCTACGCCCTAAGCCTTATCACTCTTTGCATTTCCCTCCCAGTGCCTACAACACTCTCCTTAGCGGCCGAGAGCCTGTGCTTCTGATTTCCCTCGTGAAAACATCTTCACCAACTCAAAGTCTCCTCCCTCCTATATATTCTTATCCCAAAAGGAAATGTTTGAGTAAATGACCTGTTTATGCCCTAGGTTTGACGTATGGTTTAATCAATATGGACTCTCAAAATAAAACACCAAAGCGGACACAACAAAACCTGAATTCAAAAAATATCCTGTTTGTCAAAAATGTCTTTTCCTCTATTAGGTAGCAAAAATCTATATTTATGAGTATCTTAATAATTATGCATGAGTATGTTTTCATATAAGATAGATCACATATAAAAATATAGGCTTAGTAATTCTTCTTCCTTAGATGATGAACTTACTGCAGCTTCCAAAGCAAAAGGCACCACCATGCATGTAGACAACAGCGCGTCTCAGGGTTTCTGACTTTCTTCTTGGCAAATACAAGCGGACTGGGATGTTAGCAAAGTCTGTATCGACCACTGTGATGTGTTCATCTGAAAGGGGCTGTGTATAATCCATCCTGAATATCATGGAAATAAATTCTTCATATCTCATAATCCCTATATTTTCTAAACAAATCCCCTACAATAAAAAAGTATCATGTTAGGAATTTAAAATAGCATCAAATACATAGAAAGAGCAAGCACAAAATGGAAAAAAAAAAAAAAAACATAAAGAATATGAACAAAAAGGAACAAACCTTTTAAGGCTGTGAAGATTTTTTTCAGTGACCTTGCCATGTTTGAAATGTTCTAAGTAATCAGTTATTTAGATTAAAGTTCTAACAAAAAAGTCTTTACTGGCAATTATTTTATTCATGTTATAATTTTTTTTATAATTTTATTTTTTTTCTTGTTTCGGAACTTTTGTTTGTTTGTTTAGTTATTTTTATGGCCGGCTCAGCCTGCCCTGAGGGCAGGGCTGGCGCAGCGTGTGGTACCGGGGATCGAACTGCAGTCCCTGAAACCGCCTAAGCTTTCCTAAGCAGGCGCTTTAGACCACTGAGCCATCCTGCCAGGCCCCATAATTACTTTTTAAATATAAATTGTTATTTGACATTTCCCATATCTTACAACCCCTCCGCTCTCTTCTGTAAGCATGTTGTCATATTTTCCTTTTTAATTATTTCGTTTAATCCAAAATTGTAAATATCTTCATATGTCCACACCACTAACGATCTAAATCTCTAGGTTTTCTGCTCTAGTAGATTAGCTCCCTCACTTCTCTCAAATCCCATATTCTACAGCCAGTGAAAAAGCACCTCTTGTTTTTTCCTGACCAGCTGCTTTAAGACCATTCTATCAAAGCACTGGACAGTTTAGAAAGGAAAACTCTTAAAAGATGCACGGCAAACAGTGTATTAACCCTAATGCAAATTCTTCCAAAGAATTTAGGGCAGGGAGCCAGTGAGATGGCTCAGCAGTCTAAAGCACCTGCTTAGGAAAGCTTAGGCAACCGCAGGGACCATGGCTTGATCCCTGGCACCACATGTTGTGCCTGCCCCACTCCCAGGGCAGGCTGAGCCAGCCATAATTCTTAGAAAAAGAAAAGAATTTAAGGCATTTACATAGAGTCTTAAGAAAATCTATGCTTTATGCTTTAATGATGCAGATGACTCAGAAATTTTGCTGTAACTAGTAAAGTTCAAAGTCTAGGTTTGCATGCATTTTTCTAAGTCAGCCTCTTGCATTACTCATTCCTAGTTGTGAGCTACTGAGGAAATTCCTCTTCTTCTTAGCTCTACAGTGGTGGTAACCACAGCAACACCAATAAGGCAGACAAGATAGCTCAGTGGACTAAGCATCTGCTTAAGCAAGCTCAGGGATCAAGGTTCGAACCTCAGCACCAAAGACTACCCTAGGCCCTCCCCCAGGTACACTGAGCTGGCCACCGAGATCAGGTGTGGTGGCATTCTCTTGTAATCCCAGCACCAGGGAGGCAGACTACAACTCCAAGCTGCATAGTGACACCCTGTATCAAATGTAGTAGTAGTAGTAGTAGTAGTAGTAGTAGTAGAAGTAGTAGTAGTAGTAGTAGAGGTAGTAGTAGTGGTAGTAGCAGTAGCAGTAGCAGTAGCAGTAGTAGTACTACTAGTAAATATCTTAGTGGAGTATAGTACTGTTTAAATGAGTGAATGCACATATAAGATACCTTGCAATGCCAAGTATTCAATAAACCTTGTTTATTATTTCAGATGTGTGTGTGTGTGTGTGTGTGTGCAGGGTCTATCTATACAGCTTGAACTTACAGTGATCCTCCTGATTTCTGCCTCCCTAGTGCTGGGATTATAGGCATGCACCACCATGCCCAGACTCCACTGTCAGCTCAGCATACCCGGGGGCAGGACTGGCACAGTATATGGTTGTTTTATGATTTTTAAGTTTCTCATTAATAATAATTTTTAGTATTTTCTTGAAAATTGAATGCATTCTAATAAAATACCTCTTAACATTACTGAAAAGTTGGTAAATTTGATAGTTTCATTACCTTTAAAATAAAATTTAATGACTTTTTAAAATTTAATTTTTCAAGGGCTGGCCAGATAGCTCAGCAGACTAAAGCACCTGCTTAGGCAGAGCACAATGGCTGGGATTCGGTCCCTAGCATGCCATGCTGGCTGTGCTCCCAGGGTGCACTGAGACTGCGATTGAGACTGGGCATGGTGGCCTGCGCCTGTAATCCTAGTGCTTGGGAGGCTGAAAACAGGAGTATCACTATTAGTTTGATCTGTGTAGTGAGGCCCTGTTGACCCTATAGACCCTGTACTGAACACATTAAAATAAATAAATAAATAAATAAATAAATAGAAATTAAATTAAATCATTCAAAAATTAACTAGCTCCTCACATCTCAACTTTTTCTGGTTTTGAGTAGATATATGTATATGAGATATATGATATATATTCTATCAGCTTAGAGATTATATATACTCTTCTAATTTACATAATCTGTAATAGAGAGATACAGGGCAATGTTGCTAGCTATTTGTAATTAGTATCCCCACTTTTACATCTGTTAAAAACATACAATTAAGGAATAAGGAAATTTTCAAAGCTGGTCAAGATTTTTTTTTTTTCTTGTAAATTGTCTTCTACAACACATAATTGCATAATACTGAATTTCTTTTCAATGGCCATTTATCAGGAATTTTAACTTTTGCTTTCTGTTCATATGTTAAAATACCAAGTGTTCTTATTGGTATCACAACTTTAAGAAAATTCAATCCTAACAGAACAAAAATGTTTTTCTTGAAATAGCAAAAGATTTTTTTAGAGAATTCACATGATTTAATTTGATTTGTTGAGTGCTCCTGGAAGTTCAAACCAGGGCCTTATAGATGCTAGCCAAGTACCCTACCACTGAGTTACCGCCCATTCCCAAATTTTGAAATTTGCTAGGATGATATTTAAGGTATACTTTCTACTTTAAAAATTAAGGATAATTTATAATAACAGTAAATACAGGGGCCCGGCGGGATGGCTCAGTGGTCTAAAGCGCCTGCTTGGGGAAGCTTGGGTGGCTGCAGGGACCGAGGTTCGATCCCTGGCACCACATGCTGCGGCAGCCCTGCCCTCGGGGCAGGCTGAGCCAGCCATAAAAATGAGTGAATAAACAAACAAAGGTTCTGAAACAAGAATAAAAATAATAAATAAAATAAAAAAAACAAACAGTAAATACATAAAGTGCATGGTTTTATTATAGATGGACAGTGGTGAAAATAATTAGGAAGTGAGAATGTAAAAGCAGAATTTTAGAAGTATTATAATACATCCGTATTGGTCACTCTGAATTACAAAAGCATGGGATAATTAAAAGAAATTATATAGCAGTTTATCTGTCAAACTCACAATTACATACAACTTATCCTTCCATTTGTATATCAAGGAGACAAAGAAAGAAACAGCTCTGGTAAAGTAACCCCCAGAAGAGAATAGAGGGAAAATCGAGGTGCTCAGTAGACACCAGCAAGAGCCAGATGGGGCTTCCCAGAACTGCAGCCAGCTTCCCAGAGTGCTGTGGGAGCAGTTCTTCCTCTATCCCATGGTTCACTTCTCTGTACTGATCATGTGCTGCTACTGTTGCCTTCTATGTTCAGCCATGTTATGGCTTGTGTCTAAGTGTTCCCCCAAAGCCTCATGCAGTCATGGGGCAGCTTCTGAAATTTGTAATTGATTATTGTGGAAATGGGCGCTGCACTTCCCAGGGGCAGGTGATTTGCATTTCAATGTAAAGGAAGAGAAGTTAGCTGCTTGAGTTGCAGCTAGTTCTCTCCCAGCGCTCTTGCTCTTAGCCGCCCCATGGAAAGTTGCCCTCTGCCACGTGCCAGTCTGCTTCAGAGTCAGCTGAACATGGACTGAAACCTCCAGTAACTGTGAGCTAAATAAACCTTTCCTTTCCTCATTTTGAGTGTCTGGTGTTTGTCTCACCAACGAGAGAAGAGTAACTAAGACAAGCCACTAATTGTTTCTGTTTTCAAGGAACATTTCTGGAAGGTCTCTGGTTTAGAGTTGTTAATTTCTACCTGCATATGTCTTTCTGAATATTTGTTACTCTTTTATAAATTGATAAAAATTATTGGAAGATAGTGGAGAAGGACTGGAGACGTGTGTTGGGACTTGTACTTTTTTTTTTTTTTTAATGGCTGGCTCAGCCTGCCCTGGGAGTAGGGCTGGTGCAGCATGTTGTGCCAGGGATCAAACTGGGGTCCCTGCGGTTGGCTAAGCTTGCCTAAGCAGCACTTTAGACTGCTGAGCCATCTCGCTAGACCCAAGGACCTGTACATTTTTAAGAGCGCAAAAGTTTCAGTGTCTAACTACAAAACTGCTTTTATGTAAACTCAATCTATTCTGTATACTCCAGATCAGGTAATCTCTGAAATCCAATAATTAGAATTAAGGATGGATAATTCAAACAGTAGAAATGCAAGGTATCAAACAGGAACAAGGGCCCGGTGGAATGGCTCAGTGGTCTAAAGTGCCTCCTTGGGGAAGCTTGGGCGGCTTCAGGGACCGCAGTTCGATCCCCCGGCACCACATGCTGCGCCTGCCCTGCCCTCTAGGGGGCGGGCTGAGCCGGCCATAAAAATGAGTGAATAAACAAAAGTTCTGAAACAAGAATAAAAATAAAAATAAAAATAAACAAAAAAAAACAGGAACAAACAGGAATGTTCTATATCTCTATACCATAAGTGTGGGACTTGAATATACAAAAGAAAGTCAAATTGACAGTTAAACCATAAAACATTTCCACTCAAGAATATCATTCCATAGATAGATAAATAGATAGATAGATAGATAGATAGATAGATAGAGTCTTAGTTACTCTTCTCTTGTTGCTTAGACAAGCACCCAACACTCAAAATAAGGGAAGGAAAGGTTTATTTAGCTCACAGTTACTGGAGGTTTCAGTCCATACTCAGGTAGCTCCAAGGCTGAGCAGCACATGGCAGAAAACAAGCTTTTATGGTGGCAGTAAAGAGAAAGAGCGCAGAGAGAAAGGTAGCAGCAGCTGAAGCAGCTGACTTCTCTTTCTCTCTTACATTGAAATGCAAATCACCTGCCCCAGGGGAGGGGCAGCATCCATTCTCACAATAATTGGTTACAAATTCCAGAAGCAACCCCAGGACTGCTTGAGGCTTTGGGGGGCACCTATACACAAACCGTAACACATAGATAGATAGATAGATAGATAGATAGATAGATAGATAGATAGGCAGACAGAGATATCGCAGTATACAGAGATTTTATTTGTAGACTATAAAACTCTAGACACTCTGAGAAAAGAAACCTATTTCACCTTGCTGTAATTAATGCAACAAGTTTTACATACTTAATACTATTTGGTCAATTTATCCTGAAAAACAAACTGTTTCTCACAAGATAATATAATTTTTATGCCATTATTTTTACACGCTCCTAGACACTGAGTTTCAATGGACATCACAATATCCAAGAAAGAAATATTCATCTTACCATAAGTGTACAGGCCTTTGCGGTTGCATCCAGTGCCATTACTTTCCACCTTTCTTCAATGCTGTCAGGTATGGGTGTATAAATGTGAGATAAAAAGAACACACACAACACACCCAAAGAGAGAGTTTTGAAGCCCATGATATTCTGTATTCAGTCTCTTCAAGGTGCTGAGATTAAAATTTGTCCACAAATATTGAATTATAAACAATAAATTAAATGTAGACTGGGTGATACAGCCTGCACAGGTGATATAACCATCTTAACAGCATGAAACTAATTTTCAATTCACATATTACAACATCAGTTGTAACCTGTTTTGCCACTACACAGACGCTGAGGTGTGTGTTGTAATTCCTCAGATTTTGCACTTCTTTTTTTTCCTTGTAATTAACTATTGCTAAGTATAGAATCTACTCATCATGTAATGTCATCCATCTGCACCAAAAATAATTTTATTATTGAGTTCTAAATCGTAGTCCAGGTTAAAATAGCCTGATAAGTAAGTCATGGTATAAAATTCTGTAATATATTGGTTACATTTTATAAGATGTTTTAATAAAGTAGGTTAGTTGATTTTTTTTTTTTTTTTTTTTTTTTTTTTTTTTTTTTTTTTTTTTTTTTTTTTTTTTTTTTTTTTTTTTTTTTTTTTTTTTTTTTTTTTTTTTTTTTTTTTTTTTTTTTTTTTTTTTTTTTTTTTTTTTTTTTTTTTTTTTTTTTTTTTTTTTTTTTTTTTTTTTTTT
>PVJA010037103.1:0-20637 GCA_004027025.1 Myocastor coypus
TGTTACGTCTAGTTGTCCCTCCAAAGACTCATGCAATCATGGGTGGGGACTTCTAGAGTTTGAGACTTGACTCATGATCCACTGGGATTATGTATTTTAGTACTGATGGGTTTATTGGTCTGAGTATGGCTGGGATTATGGGTGTGAGCAGAGGCAGAGAGCCTGAATGCAATATAAAGAGAGACAGAGAGACAGATTGATGCTGTTGCTCTGTTGCCCTGATTGGTCAGTTGCCTCTCTCACTACTTTGTTGCTGTTCCACCGCCATGAGCTGCTGGCCTCTGCGTTGTGCCTCTCTGCCTTGGATCCAGCTGAGTATAGACTGAAACCTCCAGTAACTGTGAGCTAAATAAACCTTTCCTTCCTTCATTTCGGGTGTCAGGTATTTGTCCCAGCAACAAGTAAAAAGTAACTAAGACACTGGCCATTCATGTTTGGTATCTTGTAGTATTCGTTTAGCTAAGCTAGCCTTTTGTTGGTGTTTTCTTTGCACTCCTGATCATTTTGCTTGTTATATCCATTATCTGTTTAATTATGTCTTCCTTGTGTTCAGTGAGCACCTTACTGGTCTGCTTTTAATCTCCCCTGTTATTTTTTGAATAATTTCATTGTGTGGCTTTTGCTTTCCTCCCTCTCAATGTTCCATGGATCAACGTTGGGAAATGTGAGAGTTTTGGGATGTAATTTGTTGCCTTGACTTCATGTTTCTTTTGCTTTGTTTTGTGCTGAGATTTGTGGGCACTTACAGTGGAAAACTGCTACCATGTTTCCTGAAAATGAGACCTACCTGGAAGATCAGTCCTAGTCTCCACCATGGTCATGGCCAGTGTCATACAGAAGGTTATACCTTTCTATTTACTTGCTCAGTAGCTACTCTGTAATGAAGATAAGGCAGGGTGATAGCAGATGGGACTGTTTAGCTGTTGTTTTCAAGGCTGGTTATTTTCCAGTTGGGTGTTACTTTTAGGAAAATGCGGCCATTGGGAGATTTCCTTAGTTATTTATTGTCTGCTTTTCAGTGTTGCACTCTTGGCATGGCTATAGGTCATTGTCTCTGTCCCAAGGTTTGTGCTCTCCTATTAATTTGAGGGAGGAGGATGTTGTATAATTTCTCTATCAGGAATGGACCACAGAATTGTTAATGACACAAAAGTAATCTGGTTATTGGCATACATATAAAATGTATTAGCAACTATTGCACCCTAGCAGTAGCAAAATCAGCCATAATATTGCCCTAGACAAATTGGATATTGACATGCCACAAGAATCAATAATGTGCCACCCCTAGTCTTAGAAAGAGATCTATAATTATAGTATAAACACAGAGACAAATCAAATATTAATTTATAGTAAATATCTACTAAATCCCATTGGATCCCGATGTTAATCAATTTTACCTGAGCAACGGTGCTTGTAATCTCATTGGTTGACCACAGTTTTATCCCACCTCATACTCACCTAAGCAAGTTCCCATGTCTTCTCTATAAAAGTCTCTGGAAGAGACAACTTCGGGGGACACCCACTTGGGACCCCCCTCCTGTCCCTCTCTTGGACAGGAGCTTTCTTTCCCTCAATAAATATATTTTGCTCATTAAAAAACATATCTACTAAGTATAACTATACTATGGCTTCAAATGATAGAAAAGAATTCAGTAGTAATAATAACAGAAATTACTACCTAAAGAGTAATAAAGCTTAATAGTTACACTAGTGAAGAGAAGGTGGGAAATGGAAGAATGAAAGAAGAAATTTTTTTTAAATTAAAAAAATGGAAAATGAAAAAGAGAGAAAACTGGGATAAAGAATCCTATTATGGAGTAGAAGGCTATTAGTAGGATTAGATAAATGTAACAGCAAAGAATGAATAAGAAAAAGAAAAAAGGACAGAGAAACTTTTGAAAGAACAAAAAATGAAAAAATAAAATTCCTCAAATCTCCCAAAACTGAAGAAAGATAGAAAAGGGGGGAAAAAAGTAATAAAAAACTGTTCTCTCTATTTTTGAGTGAGTCGTCTCTTTCCAGGATCTGCAGTTTTGGAATTCATCAAGTCATGATTTTCTCTGCCAGGCTTCCTGGTCTGCGGGTTTGTGAAGTGTCCTCCTGTTTCCCTTGCCCCAGGCTGTGGGAACCATCCAAGTCAAAGCATCTCCTTGCTCATTCAGCTAGATGCTGAAGACAATTAGATCTCTGCTCCATGCTGGGCGTATTCATCAGAGCCAGGGCTCGAGTTCTCCACTGCATGTAAAGCCAACTCTGTCATGAGGTCTGTGTCTAGTCTGCTCCCTGTCCACACCTGTGTCCTGTGGTTGTCTCTTACCCAGTCACTGTGAGAGGATTACACTGTTCAAACCCTGAAGTGAAGTTCTTCCTTAGCCATTCCAAGTCCTAGTGTTAAACAATCAACTCCCTCCCCTCATGGCACCTAATTAAACAATCTTCTCAATATGGTGAGTGTTGCACTAGATCTCCTCTCCAACTGCTACCCAAGGGTGGAAAAAAACAGTTTGAGGTAAAATCACATGCTGTTTTTGCAGTTCACAACAGCTCTGAGCTCCTTCTGGGGCCAACACTGCTCACCCAGTCTGTTGCTTCTCCCTGGAGCTCCCAATCTTGGGGCCTTACCTTGTGTATGGAGACAGGTTCCCCTACTTGGAGTTGGGATAGGCTTCCTCACTGCCTTGTTGTTTTCTCTGCTGTGTGGTTCAAATCTCAGTTTCTTCCCATAGCTTCTAATATTCTATCAGCTCCTTCCCAATTTTAAGAGCTGATCTTTTTTCTTTGCCAAGTTATTATTTTTCAGGTATCTGGATTCCAGGTTTTAGAGACACTGTTTTTTTTCTGCTAATTACTCTTCTACTATTTTGGTTGCTACAAGTTTTCACTGCCTTGACAGTGTCCTCTGAAAGGCACTTTCATAAAGCATAACATACCTATTTTGTTTATTTCATTGCCTGTACTTTTAGTAGCATCTCTTAAGAAACCATTATCCTATACCAGGTTATAAAGGCTTACCTCTTAGGAGTCTTCCAGAAGTTTTATAATTTCACCTTATATTCATAGGTTTTCCATGAATCTTGGGTAACATCTTTGCATCTGGTGTGAGGTAAGGGTCCAGCTTCGTTCTTTTGTGTATAGCTGTTATAGTACAACGCACTTTTGAATCTTTCAGCAAACTCTCAAGTCTACTAGTCCAAACCCTCTCTCAGTATATTCTTGTTTTGCATGCCTTCAATAGCGGTCTACTCTGCAGGGATCTGGTTTCTTTGTCAAGCAAAACTGAAATGCTTTATTTTTCAAAACTTCATTTGAATAGGTAGCATAATAGATGCAAATTTAAATTTAAATGTAAAAGATATGGTGTAAGGTTTAAGGCTGTCTTTTCCTGCTGTCTGTCAGTCACTCTAGTCTCTCTCTCTCTCTCTCTCTCTCTCTCTCTCTCTCTCTCTCTCTCTCTCTGCAGACACCTATTCCTGTTTCTTGGCATTTTATGCAGATTCAGGGCATACTCATGTTATCTGTCACTTTATTTTTTTATTTCAGAACTGGATATCAAACGCAGGACCTTGCACTTGCCAGGCAGGCACTTGTGCTCTTGAGCTATCTCCCCAACCCTTTATCTGTCACTTTCTAAAAAATAAATGTGACACTGTATATATTCCTCTATCCCGTACTTGTTTTACTTTAAGTAATGTATCTTCATGATCTTTCCATCACAGTATTCCAAAGGCCTCTTGTGTTCATTTGATTAGATGTGTTGGAGTTTAATGCACGAATGAACTAGCATTTATTTAATCCGTTCTTTCTTAGTAGACTTGGAGGAGCTTCCAATTTTTTGTTATTACAACCCATGCTGTAAAAGGTTTCCCTCCCCCTATATAAACTTTTGTGGGTGGTTATTTATACTTGAGGGTACATCTCTAAAAGAAAATAATGCTGTTTCAAAGGTAGTGTATTTTAAAATTTTTGACAACTAATCCCTAATTGCTGTATAGATATTTCATCAATTGATGCTGCTTCTGTCAGTGAATGACATCCTGACCAACACAGCATGATTACTTTTTGCTTTACTGTCTCCGTGTCAATTAGCATTGATTTTGTGAGTGAGGTTAAACATCTTTTCCTATTTCCTGCTTCCTCCAAGGATCCTTGATATATCATTTCTCTGTGAATGGCCTCTTCATTTCCCTTACCTTTTCCCCTGGTTGCCTGTTAGTCATTTTATTGATTTGTGAGAGTTCTGTATTGATTAAAGATATGAGCTGAAAATGCTTTCCCCACATGCACTTTAACTTTTGATCCTATTTGGTTTTTCTCTCTCCTAACACAAAGCCAGTTTTATTTCCACGGATGTGACTTTATCCACTTATTCTTCTGTGTCTTTGGGTTTTGAGACATACTTAGGAAGACTTAGTTTATTCCAAGTTCATAAAAATTTCATATGTGTAACTTTATTTATTGCATGTAAATGCCTGATCCTTGTAGAATTATTCTAGGGGAAAGGTAGATGTGAATCCAGCATTACTCCAGACACTGTCCAAGTTTCCTCACAACATTTTTAAAAGAGCTCCTGTTTTATGATTTGAAAATCCCTTCATCATGTGCTACATTTCTTGTCCATTTAAAAATTTTTAGTCTATTTTTTATTTGGGGGGCCTGCTTATATCTCAATATAAACTATATTGATCTTGTTTTGCTTTCAGAAAGCTCCCTTGACATTTTTCAATGGGATAACCCTAATTCATGGATTTACTCTAGAAGACTGCTGCTTTCTGGTAGATGCCCTGTCATACCTGGGACAGAGCATGTAAGAGGAGAGCAGAGTTCCTACCCTCTGGAAATGTTCCTGGACTCACGCCTCTTAGCTGGGCATGAGGAGAGCCAGCACCTCGGTGAAGGTTGAGGCACTTGAGTGCATATGGCTGACCACCAGGCTACCTCCCATTCTCCTCCTTCCCACCTGCTTCACTAGCAAGGTGTTGGAGCTGTGCGCACCTCTACCTCCAGCCCCATGGGTGGCAAGGGTTGCAAATAAAGGATCACACTGGGGCTTCTGAGCATTAACAAGGAGGAGAAAAATCTTCCTCTTCTCCTTTCTTCTTTCTGTAAATACTGGAACTCAGTACCATGATGCACTTATTGTGGGGCTTTGGCTAAAGGTGACACATGCATGGGACAGAGTAAGCTTCCCCAAGGGTGCAGGTGAAGAGTCTGCCTCCACGCAGCCCAGAAGCAGAGCTCACAAAGGCAGGCTGTGGTTTGCTGTGAGTGAACAGGAGGAAGTTGGGGTAAGCAGATGGTAGGGTCAGGTCCAGGTCAATTGTAGGACCTAAAGCTATAAAAAACCTTCATGTATTTGGGGAAGAAGTTGTAGCACAATAATTACATCTGTTCAGAAACCTACCTGAAGTTCAAAAGCTAATAGAAAAAGGAGCACTTTATACAAAATGTGATTCTCTAGCTAGTTCCCCTACTCAAGGTGGGATCGCAGCAAAAATAAGGGTCCCCTCAGTCTTCTTGGAAGATATCTGCAGGCTGAACAGTGAGATTCTGTAAGATACCCTGCCTCCCCCAGCTGCCTTCCTTCCCTCAGGAAGGGCTGCCAACAACCACCCATCTCGGGGGAGGTACAACTGTATTACGTTTGGTCCAAAGTAAAAGAGCCATTAATGTAAAAATGGGTCTTAATAAATTTGTAAGTATAAAAAGGAAAATCATTTTGTATGCGTAACTCAGATGCTGCCTAGCTTTTCATGCTTCAAGGGAAAGATTAGTAATAAACCCCAAGTTTGCTCTGAAGTGTTCTCATGTGCAGTGGAAGAACAGGCCACACTCCCACGGCACCCCTCTCTAAATAGGAATGGAATAAGCAGTGCATCCTGGTGCTGTTCCAGGATCCAGAATGACTCCTTGTTCTTGACCTTCTTCCAGCAGGCCCCGGGACCTCACGTCCACTTCCCTGGGGCCCTTGCCTCCAGCCTGGAAGAGGCACAGACCTTGCGGAACAGTGGACTGCTCCTCACCGCTATTGCTGCATTAGCAGGAGCTGGCTGGAGGTGCAGGATGACTGGGGAGGTGCAGGGGGCCAGCCTCACACCACCCCAAGCTTCAGAGACAGCTCCCCTCGCTGCACAAAAGTATCTTCAAACCCACTCCCTGGAATCCAGGCCCAAATAAATGCAGCACAGAGGGGAGAAAGCTCCACATCCTTTGGGACACAGGCCCACCTCTGCCTACAGGGTAGGGCCTTGTGCTGACATTCTGGTACCAACCCTCTTAGAATGAAGACTGCAGAGTCAGCAGGAGCACACTTTACAGACTGAGAACATGGGTCCCATCTCTGATGTCAGACGATAAAGCAGCAGGGCCTAAATCTGCAATGTCCAGGCCTTCCTGGAGTCAGAAGTTTGGGTCTTGAGCATTCTCTTTTGGAGACATTGGTGCTAGTCTGAGCTCCCCAGCCATGTAAAGAAAGGCCTGGGACTTGCGCCTTTCCTTTGTCCTTCAGATTTCAGCTCGTGATCTGCGACATGCTGCACGTGTGATCCAGTTCCTCACTCAGAGTGTTCCCCACCTAGAAATATGATCTAGCCACATAGCTCAGCCCAAACTGGGTCCTCCCAATCCTGGTCACAGGAACAATGAGGTTTCCTGGGCCCTAGCTTCTCAGGTGTCACTTTAAGGACTAGCAGTCTTTGCTTTCTCATTTGCATAACCAAATGGTTGATGACATAGTTTCACAGGAATGGCATTGTCTGTACATTGCACCATTTTAGACAGGCAACAGTGGGCCTCCTGGGAAGGTGCAGATGGATCTTTCGAGGACAGTGATACCTCGACCACAAGTATACACTGGAGTGGTTCCAGCGAATCAGAAACAGAGCTCACCCTCCTTGTGACCACGGATGTATCTTTGTTTTCAGTTGTTACTGTACTTTAAAAAATTGAACCAAAAGTCAAAAGTTTGTGGGCTGGGGAGTGTTGTTCAGTGGTAAAACAGAGGTCTAGAATGCATCAAGTCCTGACCTCAACCTCTAGAACCCCCCAAAATAAAAGTACAAGTTCAGATTTCCATTCATTCTGGGAAAATCCAGGTGACTGAGGGCACTGATCCTGCTGCCTCCTCCCAGCAACATTGGTTCTGGAGTGCGTGGTGGCTGCCTCTGTGAACCTGGCACTGTATGGGGTTCCTGAGGGAGTGTCTGAGGCACCTCATGCCATGCTGTCTGCCTGTTGTCTTCTGACACACAGCTCCCTCTGCCAGCCATGCCCTCAGGGAGCAGGACTGGAGGGCCTGCTGTGCCCCTGCTAAATGCGCCCTTTCATGGTCCCTTAACATGTCCAGGCAGTTTGGGAAGAGCCTTTCTCTCTGCCCTAGGTCAGACATATGACCTGACATTTTCCCCTTTCTCACCTGGGCTTGGCCACCTGGTGTGCTTCTCCTGGAAACTTGGCACCCTGGGCTGTGTGCATGTTGTCACCTGAGCTGTTCCTTCCCTGTAACTCTGTTCTGCCCACACAGCCAGAAGCAGGAGGGGCAGCTTCCCACTGCACTGCTAGCAGTCCGGCCTAGAGAGTATCTTTTAACCACTAGGGGCACTGGAATCCTTTCAAGGTCCTCCTTCTGCTCTAGGTCCATGATGAAATGCTCCCGCAGCTCGATGAGGAAACTGCATCATGGAGCAGCTCTCCTGTATATGCCTCATCACATGATTGTCCATTGGGTTTTAATGTAAACCTGACAGGCATGGAAGTAATGAGCCTTCGGCAGCCCAACCTAAAGGCTAGTGCCATGCAGTCTGATCAGGACGTCAGTGGTCAGGAAGGCGAGCCACTAAGCCTCTCAGCTTCATACAGTCCTCAGTACCAGGCATTTCATTATAGCAACACAAAATGGGCTAGGACCACACACACACACACACACACACACACACCACAGTGAAGTGCAAACGCACAATCAAGCTCAAGTCCTCCATGGAAATCATTTACAATGCAGATGAGATCGAGTCCAACGCGCACCTCCCTTTTCTGCACCCACTCATATCTTCAACCTGACTACCCAGAGACTTTGAGACTTGTTCCAGCAATAGGGGCTCGGAAAACATTTGCCTCTGAACTAAATGGAAGTCCAGAGCCCAGGGCAAAGGCATCTCTAAGCCTTTTCGTACAGTTCATTACCATCTAGTGCCTTACTTGCCCTTAGGTTCTGGTGCTGGAGAGGAGGAAGGGGTTCCTCTGAGGATACAAAGTTGGCCTGGGGCGGGGGACACTGCAGGAAAGTAAGGGGGTGGGGAGGAGGCAGAGCCCCAGGAGAGGAGCTGGGATCCACATCCTGAGAGCTGACACCACCACTCCCAGTGCAAGCTTAGTTGCCAGGGAAAGTGCTTCATGGGAGGAGGAAGTTCCTGCTTCAAGGCACTGGGCTTAGATAGCCAGCCAGTGTTTAGAAGCTCAACACAAAATGCTAATTAAAACAGGTAGAAGATCGCCTAGAGCTGATGTGACTCCAAGCAAGCAAGGTCTGTTTCTGCATGTTCACTCCTTTACCGACACTCAGATATGGAGAGGAAAATCCATTGTGAAGTGTACAAAAGTCCACTTAACTAGCCCTTTCATCAGAAGCTGTGTTTTTCCTTTGTTCCTTAATGAAACTGTGTTTCTCCTTGTATCAACATGTTTACACTGAAACAAAGAGAAAATGCTACCAAGAAGTACCTGAAACTGATCTTTAACTAAAGAGGTCTGATTTTGGGGTCATTAGAGACTGTTACCGTTTGTGTATAGGTATCCCCCCAAAAGCCTCATGCAGTCATGGGGCAGCTTCTCGAATCTGTGATTTGATTATTGTGGGTGTGGGTGCTGCACCTCCCCTGGGGCAAATGATTTGCACTTCAAGGTAAGGAAGGAAGAGAAGATAAATTAGCTGCTTAAGCTGCTGCTGCTCCTCCCTTGGGCTCTTGCTCTTAGCTGCCACACTGAAAGGTTGCCCTCTGCCATGTGCACATGCCACTCTGCCTTGGAGCCAGCTGAATATGGACTGAAAACTCCAGTGACTGTGAACTAAATAAACCTTTCCTTCCTTGATTTTGAGTGTTGAGTATTTGTCCCAGCAACGAGAGAAGAGGAACTAAGACAGAGACCCGTGAGGACCAATGGCAGATGCAAGAGGAAGAACAATTTAGAGGCTCCATTGCTCCATGAGGAGCCAATTAGCTGTTTGTGAAGAGTTCTAAGTGACTCATAAAGCCAGGGGTGGGTGGGAAATGGGGGGTGCTTATAATCCTTCTAATTTGATGGGGCATACAGCTTAGCTCAGTTGTTTGCTTGGGCAAATGCTGTCAGGCTCAGTAAGCCAGGGTTCGATCCCCAGCTCCATATGCCTTACTCAACCCACCCTTCACGCAGCCTGAGCAGGGCAAAAAAATTCTTCTATTTCATCACAGGTGAACAAAGGGATGTGCAGTGGCTTCCCAGCATGCCTGCTGGACTTTGGAGTTCTGGGTGCAGGAGTGTTGAGGTTGCTCGGGCAGTGGGCAGGATGGTACCCCAGGTGGTCCCCACAGGAGGCTCCCCAAAGGTATGGCTCCTAGGTAGCTATGCAAGCCCTGCCATTTCAGCAGTGATCCAGCCTCTTGGAATATGGAGTGGTGGAATCCATCTGTCTTCTTGAGGGAGTGAGGCCTTCTTAAGGTGACCTCATCTTTGCCGTCATTAGATCCTTATCTGTTTCTATCCCCTCTTCTTTTTGAGGTTTGGAACACAGACTGCAGTCCAGTACGTAGGACGTGGTATAAAAATAAATCATGGTGAAATGACCGGTTTTACCCTGATCACAGCTAAATGCCCCTTTATGTACCAGGCTGTGTCAACCTTGTCCTCCTCCAAAGGGACAGGGTCTCTTCCTGCTTCTGCTCAGGCCTTTTGGCTCTAAACAGAGCTTCCTGATAGACTGACCACTGCAAAAGAAGGTGACACTTTTCTTATTTTAAAAGAGCAGAACTTAAGATTTGATTGCAGCAAATTTACTCTAGTGGCAAAGAGAGATCTGTAGGAATAACTGGGCTTCTAAGTACTATACTGACATTGGCTTTTGATTCAGACTTTCAAAGGCCTGGGTTTCCACCCCCACCCCAGCTGCTCTTTAATTTCACCAGTTCCTGGCTCTTTGCTTACTGCAGAATGGGATTTTGAATGCTTCTGGCAACTAGGTGTTATTAGTAAGGCATGGTGCTTTGTTATTAGATTGCATTTTATTATTTCCTTCAGCTCAATGTGTACCTGATATTGGAAATTCTCCCTGTGGGTTGAGGTTGAAAGATGCTGCCAATGATGTGGATTTATTATTTGGGGGGGGGGGACCCTTGACAGCCATATAGGAATCCAGGCTCTGTGGCAGGCCAGCGTTGCCTCCTTCTGGCCTGGACAGCCCAATGTCCCAGCACCAGGAGCTGTTGATGGTTATGTGCGTCGGTGCCACAGGAGATCAGTAGGCATTTAACACAGATTTCCTGGCCTCTTCACAGAGTGGGTCCAGTTTACCATCACCTCCTAGGGAAACAGACACAACTATTTCTGTACAATTTGATGCTTTATGAGATCCATCTAGGGCTTCCACTAGGCATACATTTCCCAAGGTCCCAGGAATGCACATTGCTGGCCAGCCTCAAGTGGGTGGCACAAGAGTTTCTTTCTGAGCATGGGGAGGCATGTGCACACTCTCCTGCCAGGCCAGATGCCCCCAAGGGCAGGACTCCTAGAATGCCACAGATCCACAGGTGCTGCTGCATGAGGCAGGCACATGACTCCAATGGTCTCAGCAAGTCTAGACCAAGCAAACTAGTGGAACAAAAGTCACACTGAAAGCAGACAATAATAAAGTGCACATCATTAAAGTGGAAAAAACCAATTATCTTCAAATTCCATCACCTATTGGAAGTCAAGATTTACTCCTTTTCTTTCCTCAGCTGTTACCAGAGTCTGGGAGGAGGTCAGAGGGACAAGGCCTCTCCTGTGTGTGGTCCCCCATCTGCTCTGTAGACTACAGTCTGGGGCTTCTGGTGTGAAGGTAGAACTCAGACAGAAACCCAGCTTGAAGCCACGTATGGCACCATGATCATTTGAACATAAGTGGGGGCTTTGGGGAGGAGCCAATGGGTTGGCCAGAAAGCTCATGCAAAAGCGGCCTTACCGAACTCCAAGTCTGTGATATTGCACTGGAAGACGACGTCCTCATTCACTACAAGCTCTACCACATTCCACTCTTCAATCTTCTGCAGGGTGACTTTGTGTCCATCTTTAGCCAACACAGCTGGAAAATGGAGAGGAACATGGGGACAACTAGTCTGATGTGCAGGTGCCCTCCTGGACACAGCAGCCTGGCTCCTGTGTGGACCCTGCTGGCTATATGTCACCATCTGTTGGGACTCCCTGGTGCTGGTCTCCACGTGCCCTCCCTTCCTAGGGAAACACAGCCAGATGCCTGCATGACTCCGATCAGCACTCAGAATCACCCCAGGCTCATAGAATCTGCGGACAGTGACCTGCCTCTGTGAAGGCTGACCAAGCTGTCCACAGGCTTAATCTTTTGGAGACCATGCTTTACATGAGGTACCCAAGAGCTAGGAAACTTCTTGCCCTGTTGGTGGATGTATAATTAGTAGCCTCTCTGAAAAGCAATTATCAGGAAAAAACCTCGAAACCTCAACAAATAAACAAAGAAACAAACAAGCACCAATTCTAGTGTTTGGCACAGGAAACTGCACTTAAAAGAAAATGCTATATGGAAAAAAGTCAGAAACAACAGCAGAGTGTTATAACAAGATGACCTTTCATATTATCAGAATAGCAAACTTCTTTTTTTTGTCTTTTTGAGACAGGGTCTCGCTATGCAGTTCAGGCTGGCCTTGAGCTCACTTTTGTAGCCCACCCAGGCTGGTCTCGAACTCACACCAATCCTCCTGCCTCAGCCTCCCAAGTGCTGGGATTACAGGCGTGCACCACCACGCCCGGCTAAACTTCTATGAATGATGTAAAATAATAAAAGGATGGTCAAGTAAACAGTGGTGTGTCATGATGATGAGATTTTATTTGGACCTTTAAAAATGTTTACAGACTTTTGAGATAGCAGAAATAATATGCATAATAGAAACAAAAATAGGATATAGGTATGTATGATACATATTAAAATATATATCCAATATTAATTAAAATATGTGTAAGAAAGAAGAAAAATATCCTATCTGTAGTGAGATTATATAAAACTTTTTTCCTCTTTATACTTTCAGCATTTTCTGGATGGTCTACAGTCACAAGGGAAAAGGTTCTTTTCAAAGGCAAATGGTCTAGCTTTTGTTTTTCCTTCTCAGGATATGCAGTTTGGTTACAGATTCTACCCAATGGCTCCTTTGCTCCCCAGAGACTGTTGTGGCTAATGGTTAGATTTCATCTCCAAGGTGAAAATTCTGGGCACACAGTCAGGAGGGGTGGCATGCCTGGCATAGCCTGCAGGTCTGTGTGCTCCAGGGCGCTGCTGCCCAGTTTTCTTGGGATGCTCATCTTAGACTTGCGCTGTGAAGTGGGGCTGCTGAGTCACTACCCTCAACATCTGCAGAGGCCGATGGGAACCTTGGTTGGGAGTGAAATCAGGCGAGAGATGTGTTTTCTAAGGCCTGAGTGTTTCAATCAGCCTTGGGTGGGGAAAAGCAGACATTGATGTCAGTTAATTGCATTTAATTACAGAGACAATTGCTGTCTCAAAATGTTGCTATGTCCACTTCTTAGTCTTTCAATCAGTTCAAGAACCTCCAACCCCAACTGTGAGCGTTTTAATTGTGTGATTTGAATTTCACTTTTGGAAAGAAACTTCAGAAAGACCCAGTGAGGGTCTCCATTAACGCCACAGCACTCCCTGGGCACCCAGTGGCAGCCCTAATTGATGTGCGTCAGCGAAGATTCCTCTCTGAAGACTCCTGGGTTGTTTTCTTCCACATATGTATGTTATTGTGTCTTTGTTCAGGGTCTCATTCTTAAACACCTTCAAAGAAGGCACTGAGTTTGGGCTGAAGATTTGTTTCCAAGACATAGTCCCTTGGGGGGAATAGCAGCTGCTCAGAAGGACCCTTGCAGCAGTGGGAGCAGAGATTTCTGAGTCACATGTCCCCTGTGGTGCCCCAGGACAGAGCAGCTAAAGGTGGGGAAGCAGAACTTGATTTTTGTGACCTTCAGCTTTGCACCACTTGAAGCCACTTCCGGGATGAAGGTTTCTATCTGGCAGGAAGAAGTCAGGAGCAAACATCTTCTCCACCTCCCCACCCTCATACTGCACCCCTGCCTTGGGGTCCTGGGGACATTATTCTGCCCTTAACACCCAGGCTAACTCCAACTGTACTGGGTTTGGAGCTTGTTTTAGAGGGACAGGATTAATTCTCCAAGGCACAGTGTAGCTAAGAAACAGGACCTACCAAAAAGCCACCCTGTGGAGTTGGTGGTGGTGGGCAACTGGGCATCCCTCATCCAAAAGTAAGGGCAGTGAAGTGGGAAACACTCCTCTTAGGAGGGAGTGCTCCTCTTTCTGCTTCCAGGGTTATGAGGCACAGAGTCTCATGGTCCCTGTGGGCCAGTGCCTTGCACCCTGACTACAGTGCCATGGTACCCTCCCCTAGTGTTTAGGTCCCTAGATAAATAATCTCAGAACTAGACTGGATGTCACCACTAATCCATGGGCCCAAGTGCTCAAATCTGATTGCTGCCACAGAGTACTCTTCCCATCCATCCAGGATGTGCAGAGCCTGGCTGTGGGTGTCCAGGGAGGTTTAAGGGATCAAAGCAGCAGCATCCCCGGAGTTCCTGCAGCTCAAGCAAATACCATCACCCCGGTGGGTCCCCCGGTCACCTGGAGCTGCTGTGGGGCTGAATATTCAAAGAAAGGTCAGACAGACACACTCTCCAAGACAAATCCTGGGCAGACAGCACGAGACTCCAGCATCAATCAACCCAAAGCTGTATAACCACCCACAGAGTGCCTGCCTCTGGAGTGCACCTCACTCCAAAGTGCACCTCATTCTTCAAGGGTGATCTGGACAGCATGAGGGTACATGGAGAAGGCTCTGTCCCCTCGGTGCTGGCGGAACTGCATAGCATCTATGGGGGGGGGGTTAAGTGCTGCTGGGCTGGAAGTCAGGTGTGGAGACAGATCCTTTCCTTCTATCACAGATGTGATGCCAAAGGCCATTACTGATGCAGATATGACTCGGCTAAGCAAGCAGTTCTTTTTAGAGGGTTAGCTCCAGCACCCTCCAGCTCTAATACAGCATGCAAAGCACAACCAAGGCCAAGTAATTTTACTGCTAAGCTTTCGTTTCATTGGCATTGAGGCCGTAGTGGAGACATAAGTTTGGAAAGAGCAGGCATGATTTTTCCAGACCATCTGACTTCAAGAAGCGATGGAGGGCTGTGACTTTTCCAAGTAGCACACAGCATTTGGATGCAAATGTTACTGCAGAAGGCTTGCAAGTAGACCTGCTTGCTGTGATGCGAGGGGTGGGTCTGCAGTGGGGCTGAAGGGTAGGGAGACAGGTGGGGTGTGTATGCTTTCTGCTGTGCTGCTGCTAAGCTCTGGTCCCTGTCACTGTGCCAGGGAAGCTTGACACAGAGGTGTTGCATGCATCATCACGTAGGACGCACAGAGTCTACTTTACGCATCAGCCACCTGCTGGCGTCTTACTGTCCTCAAGTCTCCTCCAACCACAAAAGAAAAGACAAGCCCTACACCTCCAGGAGAGGTAGCAAGCTTCGCCCCACAACTCCTGGACCTCCTGCCAATGTGCTCAGTGACAGCCCGAAGCTCTTCATGTCCAGGCGCTCAATTTATCTGTTTCTCTCTGACCCATTTCTCCTGTTTTCTTTCTTGAAAATGCCTTTGCAGATCAAAATGGCTTGAGTCAAGGTCTTCCAATGTAGTTTAGGCTGCTTTTTGTGTACCCTAGGCTGGCCTTGGCATTCATGGCAGTGTGCTCCTGCCTCAGCCTCCTGATTATAGGTGCTCACCACTATGCCTGGATAGAAAAAAATGTTTTATCTCTAAATGTTATTAGATTATAAGTGTAATGCATATCATGTGCACCTGGAACTAAGGAACATGCTTAGTTCTCTTGACACTATGCCTGGTGACCTAGCACTGTCCGTACATGTAGGACTTCCGAGTTATTTATTATGGTGAGAGTCAGAGTGGATAGTGAAAGTTCATGGCAAGGGGAGCAATGGTCCCCTTGCTTCCTGAGCAATGGTCAGGAAGGCCCGAGGACACTGGTAACGCTCAGGAGTCTTTGGCTTATGCTCTGGGAGCTGCAGGACTATTCCTGGAGGAAGAGCCCATGCTCACTCTCAGCTTCACTGGGTCACCTGACTTTGGTGCTGAGAGCTGACTGCAAGGGACCAAGGATGGCTGGTCACAGGGAGCCCAGGCAAGAGTCCAGGCAAGATCCATATGGAAGAGAGTGGTGGCTGTGGAAAGGCATCAAGGTTGGTCATCAGATTAGGGGGGGTCACAGTTGAAGCCAGAGCTGGCCACATGGATAGACAGACTGGCCAGGGATAAGCGGGAGAGAGGCCCAGCCTCAAGAGCTGGAGACAGGTGCAGCTGTGAACTGAGTGAGACACACAAGAGCTCTGGGCGAATGGGCTGCCAGGGGTGCTGCTTGGGACTCTTGGACACACATCTGGCCATGGGCATCCCAGTGATGGTGCAACTCTGCATTCAACAGTGTGTCAGTGCCAGTCCTGACAGGCAAATTTTGCCCTTGGCTTTCTTCAGAATGCAATGTTTTACCACTGGCTTTATATTTCCTAGTAGCTCACTCCCCCTACTTATCCTTAGATTCCTCCCTTCAGAACTGGCCTCTGAAAGAGCTTCCTTGATCACACCAGTCTTGGGCTCCAGAACCATTGCTGGCACCCTGATGCCAAGGGCCAGACCGCCTGATTCTGCTGCTGTTCCCAACCCCCACCAGACCAGCTGCTGCTGTGCCCCAAACACACCTGACTGCCTCCTTCTTTGTGCTCCCCAGGGAACAATGAGTTAACCCTTCTTGCTCACAGGTCTGGGACCTACTGTGTGCCTTTTCCCAGAGTCTCACACCAGTGAGCAGGGACTCACATTCCCCTGTGTAACAAGCAAGCCAAGCTTCCATCATTTGACTTCAACCTTGATACAAAGCTATGGAATCAAAAATAAATAGATAAATAAATAAATAAATAAATAAAAAGCTATGGAATCCTGGAGACCATTTCACACTTAGACAGGTGGACTTCAGAGGCCCTGTCCACTGTGTCCTAGTGCCCATAGCACTAGTACATGAGAGGAGACAGGGCTTAGGCAGAGCAGGCAGACAAAGCTCACAGGACTTGTGGACAAATTAGATGAGCTTTCCCCCTCAATATTTATAAGCTGCGCATTATAACTAAATGTTCAGTTATGCATTCTGCCTTACTATGACTTTTGGTATGTAAATGATCTAATGGAATTCATACAATCATGCTGATCGTGGGAGAAGGAAGAAACACAATTAAACCTGTCTGTAGACATCAGCAAAATAGCAGAGCAGACAGCCCCAAACTCCCATGCCTGCCCAGAAACATGACAAAAGCAACAAGCAACTGTCAGAATCAGCTTTGTCAAAGCTCTAGAAAACAGTCAAAGGTCTATGGCACTGAGTCGGAAAAAAAGGCAACGTTAAAGCAGTGGGAGAGCCCCGTGATGCATTTGCGTCTCTTGCCCCTCCCTGGCTTAGTGGCACTCTTGACAACAGTAGTCTACATCCCCAAAGGGACCCTCATTCTTAATTTCTGAGACAGCAGAGCAGCTCACCCTTGCAGATTCTTGTGCTAGTCTGTGCTGCCCCAGCTGGAGCTCTCTGGAGGGGCAACACAAGTACTGATCTCTGTTAGCCTAGCTTGGAACTCACACTGGGTGGGAAAGCCGTAGGTGTTGCACAAAAGAGTGTAAGACAATGAAAAGCCCACCATTGCCCAGGCAAAGATTATAGTTGAGTCATGAAATACCACTCATGAAGCCCACGATGAAAAACCAGAGGGAGTTTCTTTGGAAAATTAGACATTCAAAAGCACTCACGTACATACACCGGTCAATTTAGACTGCCATACATATGTCTTACACAGGATGCAAGCTCAGAAAAGGTCCTGAGCATCAACACTCGCTCATTGGTGGGAGAGAGGTGAAGACTGAGGTACGTATGAGCACCCTGGATAAGATTAAAGAAATGTCTAGTACAGGGGAAATGTGTGAGCAATGGAAAGGCTTTTGTTTCATTTGAAAATGCCTGGCATTCAAAAGAAATTTTAGTCAAAACAATAATGGAGCACAACCTTTTAGAAATTAGGAAAAAAAAAAAAAACTCAATAGAGGGAAGAGGGTCTCATTTGCTGAGCAGAATATTATAATACCTCAATGTCTATCTTCCAACAATTGTTTGATCAAACAATTGGACCCCATAGCCCAACTTGAAAGCTGTCCATCACAATAGTGGGCCAGGAGATTTGTATCCAGCAAAACTACACTTGACACATGTATGTGAAATCAAGACAGCGCTCTTGTATATTTGTCATACAAGAACTGGGAGAGGAAGTCCTTTTGGCTGAAGTAAATGGAAACTGGATGCTAATCAGAGGCTTAACGAAGAAAAAAAAAAAAAAGAATGTGGGTAAAGGTATAATGTAGGTAAATATAAAAGTGGGTAGATACTTCGCCTTTGATTCATAGCTTATCTTTATTTCCATAGGATTCAAAAGGCAAATGAATGCTACAATGATTATAAATCTATGTTAACGGGGAAACAATGTGTTCCTATTTAATCTGTGACAACTATGCTAAGGAGGAATTCATCCTGTGTATACAAGTGCAAGGTTTTGCCCCTGCCATGTTTCCTAAATTTTCTGCTTGCGGTCTCTTCGCTGTTTAGTCCTGAAGTTCTTGATTTCCATTCAGCTGTGTTATGCCTTTTCATTTTTATTTCTTCTTTTGAGTTCTTACACTAGGTAGACTATGTGATATTTGTACATGTATGTCTGGTTTATTTCACTTATGAGTATATGTTCAAGATACATCCACTTATATATGAAGGCTTTGAGTTTATCATTCTTTATAGCTGAGTGATATTCCATTGTATAAAAACACCTTATCTTTTTTCAATCATTCATCAGGTGATGGGCATTTTGGTTGTTTCCAAGATTTGGCTATCCCAAATTGTATTGCTATAAACATAGGAGCACAAACATCACTATGATATGATGTTTTCAGTTCTTCTGGGAAAATCCCCAGTAGGGGGATAGCTGAATTGAATGGGATTTCCGGTCCTAGTTTTTTTAAGGAGTGTCCACACTGATTTTCACAATAGTTGCACCAGTCTGCATTCCTACCAGCAGTGGAGAAGTGTTCCTTTTTCCCCACAGCCCCTCCAACAATTGTTGGTTGATTTCTTTATGATAGCCATTCTTTCTGGGGTGAAATGGTATCTAAGTGCTGTTTTAATTTGAATTTCAAGGATGGCTAGGATGTGGAGCACTTCTTCATGCATTTATAAGCTTCCAGTATTTCTTCCTCTGAGAAGTGTATGCTCATCTCAGATGCTCATTCTGGATTGGGTCTTTGAATTTTGTGATCCTAATGATTTTTAGTTCTTTATAAATTCTAGATAGAAGACCAGTGACAAGGTTTGTGGAGAAGCAAAGTGTTTACCAGTAAGAACCAAGTTGGTATTGTTTTATGCACAATTGTTAAGGTTTAGGATATTAGCTGTCATTCCCAAGTTGAGCACTAAAAAGTGGTATAGAAAAGGAAAGAGGAAGATAATCAAAATGGTAGACCTCAAGAAATTAGCTAAACACACACACACACAAAGGAGTAATGTGGGAATTAAGGGACAAAAACCATAGAAGATATATGTATCTACAGTGGTTCCTCTGCTTACAAATATCATGTGCCCTACAATTCTGGAAAAGATGGCTATGTTTGTGTTCATGTGGGAAAGAAGGCCACAGTTGTGTTTATCACCTAATAAAACAGAGTTCACAAACAGTTTGCCAAATGTTCCTATTTGCAAACTGAATTGTTTGCAAACAAATGCATTTATGAACCCAGGTATCACTGTAAGGAGTAAAAATAAGATCTTCCTTATTAGAAATTCCTTTAATTGTAAATGGATTAAAATTTAATTACAAGACAGTGATTAGCATAAGAGTAAGGAAAGCACAATTCACTTACATGCTATCTATAAGAGGCTCCTGTTATTTATTTATATTTTAAGAGACTAGCAAGTAGTTTACAATCACAGACAAGCTAGGGTCTTTATCATTATGAAACTAGATTTTAAGTCAAAGATGTATGAGACAGGTGGATATTATGTATTAACTCTTCAAGAAGATAGCAATTATAAGCATACACATACAAAACCACAAAGCCCCAAAATATATAAGGAAAAAAATAATAGATCAAACTGAACATTATAAACAAAGCACTCCTAACAGATGTATACAGAACAAACACCAGGATATATATTCTTCCCAAGTTCACAAAGAACTTTGTCTAGAATAGACCATGTAGACAGTGAAATAGGTCTTCATAAGTTTTTGAAAAAGAAATCTTGTAAAGTAATTTTTCCAGGCCCACAATGAAATGATGCTATAAATTAGTCAAGAGAAGAAAAACCAGAAAGCTCACAAATACATACAAATTGAGGAACCAGTAATCCAAATAGAAATGACAGGGAAATGAGAATGTACTTCAAGATGAATGAAAACTAAATACAGTATTTCAAAACTTATGGAATACAGTGACGGCCATGTTCAGAAGCAAATGTACAGCTGTGAACATCAGCACCTCATAGGATCTCAAATCAATAACCCAATGTGTTCATTTTAAGGAACTAGGTAAATAAAAGCCATCCATACCAAACAGGAGCAGAAATAAGGAAATAATAAGGATTAGAGTGGGGGACAACAAATACAAAAACAGATGAACACTGGTGTTTCTTGGAATGGATCAACAATATAAACAAATCTTTATCTACATTGACTGAAAAATAGAGAAGACGCACTTTCAAAAACTGAAGAGAAAATGAAACCTGAAAGCTTATTCTATCAGACCAGTATTAGTCTGATTAGGCCAGCATTATCAAAGTCAAAAATGACAAAGAAAAGAACAGACCAGTGTCCCTTTTGATTACTCACTGAAAATCCTTAACAGGATATAGTGAAAAAATCCATCCACATAGTAACCTACTGAAACCAAGTGGGACTCTATCTTAAGAATGTAAGTGTCCAACATGGGAAAGTGAATAGATACAACACAACACACTCAGAATGAAAGGGAGAAACACACAATCACCTCAGTTGAGTCAGAAAAAGGATTGAATAAAATCCAATATTCTGAACTTCCTGTTCCAGTCCCGACCCGAGTCCCAGCCAGTAGCAGAGCCCGCGCATCCGCCTCGGGTAAGCTGCCTGCGCCCCTCTGCCCCGCCTCTGCGTTCCTGCGACTAACTTCCTGTTCCAGTCCCGACCGGAGTCCCAGCTGGTGGCAGAGCCCGCACGCTGGCTGGGTCAGGATCCTTGGCCCGCCTTCCTCTT
>PVJA010037104.1:0-20635 GCA_004027025.1 Myocastor coypus
CTTAACATGTTAAGATGGAAATTCCTCCTTGTCCATAGACTTGTAATTCAGTTTTTCTATTGCAATATTCTATTGCATGAGTAAATAAAGTGTATTTAACCTCTCTACTACTAATGGGTAAATGAGTTGTTCTCAACGTTTACTATTATAAATTATATCATTAAGGATATTCTTTCTCATTTGTTGTGACACACATTTTTTTCCTGGGTCACAGATGACGTACATGCTCCAGTTTATTAGATAAGGCTAATTTTTTTTTTTTCTAAACTGTATCGATTTATATTTTTATCGGCAAGTGCTCTGGAAATACTACTATCAGACTCAAATTTTTGTTGATCTGATGGGAATAAAATGGTATTTTCCTGTGTTTGGTTTATTTACTCAAGTTCTCTTTTCCAGGAACAGCCTTTTTGGGGTGAGGGTAAGCTTGACAACCAATTTTTTACCTTTTTTATTGAACTTTGACAGCTTGCAACATAATCTAAATACTTATCCTTTTGCTAGTAATACATTTTAGTATTTCACAAAATAAAAATACTTATGGAAATATTAAAACATTTTAAAACAATCATAGGGAATGTAAAGCATGTAAAAATATCGTATGCAGAATAAAATAAACTATAATTTACCTATTACTCATCCTCAACAATTATCAACTGAAAACAAATCTTGCTTCATTTACATTACTCATTTCTCCTCTTATCACTCTGCAGCACATCCAAGACATAAGCCTACTTAAAAGTCCACTCCCTGAGAAAAAGTATAAACTAGAAGCAGATTCACTCATATTCTAAACATCTCATTCAGACCATCTTGGGTTAGGCCAAAACACCAACTAGAAATCATGAATATTTTCTGTAAAAAACACTATTTTACTGACTTCTAAGTGTCTTTTACATATAATTCAAAGTACCTCCAACATTCAAATGTAAAATATAAATGTAAAATATAAATATAAGATATGCAAGACTATGAGGTAATAAAATATCAAAAATATTCACTAAGCTAATATTTATCAAAATTGGTACTTTATTTAGTAAATAAAAATCTTATGATACACTTAAAGAGAGAAGGTCCAGACAATAGTGTATTCAACAGTTGTAAGAGCCAGTTTTAAAATGACATTAATGTTTTTGAAAATAAAAGATCAGATTGAGATGTTGGACTAATAAGTCGAACAATAAAACAGAATCAAACAGAAATACCTTAATAAAAAACTGAAAAAAATGCTTCAATAGATACTTTTTAATAAGCTAAAGTACTTAAAAAAACAGTGAATCACAAATCAAAATTATCTAGAATAAAAGATAAATAGAAAATTACATGAAAAATATAGGAGACAAAGAAAAATAGTAAACATACATGTAACTGGAGCACCAGAAAAGGAGAGGGGGGACCAGGGTTAATATTTGATAAAATCTGGGAAGTTTCCAAAACAAATTATGGACAGTGGATCCAGATTTAAGAAGAATTACAAAACTTAAAAATAGCCAGGGAAGTGGGAACCTGGAAACAACATGTAGACATATCAAACTCAAGATACAAGCCATAAGGGAAGCAACAGTAAAAAGGAAGTTACCTTTAAAAGGGCAAAACCAAAACAACATGATTTCTCAGAAAAAATAATGGAAGACAGAAAGAATGGAATTTACCTTTAAAATGATAACTTAGTTCTGTTCTGCAGGCTATGCTGGCCCTACCCTTGGGGCTAGCTGACCTGGGGACTGAGTCTGGGCATGCTGGTACATGCCTGTGATCCCATCGCTGGGGAGGGTGAAAACAGGAGGATCACTGTAAGTCTGAGCTAGATAGGTAGACCCAGGACCAAATACATAACTGAAAAAAAGAAGAATGGTAAAATAGACATTAATTTAGCAAAGTTTTTTTTTTTGTTTTGTTTTGTTTTTTTTTTTTTAAATGAAAGTAAAATAATGGGAATTTTAGAAGAGAAGAAAACAGAACTTGTAGCTAGCAAACATTTTCAAATACAATTACTGAAGCAGATCCTTCAGGAAAAATCTAATCCAGCTCCAAGTAGCCATGATTCACAACAGCAAAAGTAAATATGAATGTACATTAATTGTATAACGTTTCTAAAATTTAGAAAATACACAGTAAAAACACAATTTATACAACATGGGGTAAGTAATAAATGAGGTTGGTATGTTCTCAGGTTCTTTTATTTTCCTGGAAGAAATACAATGTCAAATTATCTCTGAAGTTGATAAAGTAAGATTTTATGGTGTGATACTAGGGGTAAACACTGGCATCAATCCTAAAAGGCACATCACTGTCAATTTTATGAGTACTATGAATAAAGTAATTAAAGATAATCAATTTAAGAAAACAGGGTCGGAGAGATAGGTCAGTAGAATAAGCAGTTGTCTATCAAGTGCAGGGTCATGAGTTCAATCCCTGGTATGACCCCCCCCCAAAAAAAGAAAGATAGATTACCTATCTATATATATATATATATGCATATATATATATCTATATATATATGCATATATATATCTATATATATATATATATATATATATGCATATATGTAATTGTTATAGGTAAGCAGGTAGAATATTTCAAAAACAAGTATTAACTACAATCATGATTTTAAAATTATTTCATATTTTAAAAGTAAAATGCTTCCTACCCTGGACTTAAAATAAAATCTGAAGTGCTTCTTGGCTCTTTCAAAACTAGTCTGATACCTATCTGTTATCCCTCCCAAGTCATTCTTTTCTTAGCATCCTTGAATCACAAAGGTGTTCCTTTGCCTTTTGAAATATTACAAATTAGACCATGTCTTTTGTTTTTAGTACCACTGTACTTTCTTCAATGGTTTTCCCCAATTTTTACAAATTTATCTCACCACTGAAATAAAGTTTTAAATGGTTTCTTCCTAGCTTTCTGTAATCATTTAATCTCAGTCACCCATTTTAATTTCCAGACTAATCTACAGCTGTATCACCTGAATGTGCTTGATCTCATCTGATCTAGGAAGCGAAACATGGTCCAACCTGCTTAGTACTTGGATGAAGAACTATAAGAAAGTGTAGTTCAATGGCTTTGAAAACAGCCAAATATTCCACTAAGCAATCATTATATTCTGTCATAACAGAATATAACCAGTCTTTTGTTAAAAAATTACTGTTATATCTACAACTAGTATTTTTTTCCCATACAGAATTACAAGGGTAATTTAACTGAAATGATTCTTGGTTACATTATTAATTTAAATATTTAAGGGGAAGGTAGCAAAATAAAAACTAGGCCCTAGCTCTCAAACTAGTTATAGTCTAATAGAATACAACATATGAAGTACAAAAAAGAAAATAAAAACTACAAAAAGTATATAGCCATATATATTAAAGAAAAAGCAGTGCAAATTTTTAAACAGGGGAAATTAATCAAAAGGACACTTGTGAAACACAAGTGGATTCTGAAAAAGTGACATGTTTCAGTGGCTGGAAGAATTCCAGATTGGTATGGGCACTGACAGAAGACCTAACTTTCTGCCAGTGCTTGTAAGTATTTTAACAAAATTCTTACTCAGGACAATTCAAATTATCAAAAAGCCTTAATAGTAACCAACTAAGATTCTTCTCAAAGAATGTGCTAACATTCTTATCAAAATGACTAAATTTTACTTTCCTTATCAATATTTTCTCTTGTATAATTCTCCCTTTGAATCTTTGCCAAGGACTCTCATATATTTTAAGTAATGGAGACAAACAAATTCTTCTACTTCAAAATAATAGAAAATACTGCTACTTTACTAAATTAAACAAAATTGACATTTCCTTAAAACATGTATTTGTCAAAATATCACATAGATTTTCACACACTAATAAAGACAGCTGTGTGAAATATGAACATTAAAGGATGTTAACCAATAAGTATTTATCTAAATTCCATATGCCTAAAAAAGAATACAGAACCTACTGTGTATTAAAAATGCTAAGCAGGTAAGAAAAACTGACTGTGACTTCATTTCTTGGTTTTATTCTGGCTGAAATGGATTGTACCCTGATAATAATTCCACCCTTACTGTCATATAGGAGGAGATGCTCTGTGAACCTCAATGAGGCTGCCAGGTTTAGGACAGATAGAAGAACCACAGTGTCAGAAATGAAAGAGTAAGAATTCACAGAAGTGCTGTCACTGACAGGCTGATAGCCATTTTCCTTCTCTCCTTTTCTTCCTCAAGGATAGCAGTTGATTCCCACAGATACCCTAGCAGACAACTCCGACGCCTCTCTACCACACTTAACCACCTGCAGATGCCCTGGGGCTTGTCTATTTACAACTTTGTCCCGGTACAGCAAAAGCTGAACCCTCAGGGAAGTTCTGGATTGATCCTCAGCAGGATCTGTTTGCGCAAACTATTACTCAATCCCACCCATTTCCAGCTCTTTCCGTCAGTACTTATGATTTTTATTTCTTATCTTTAATGCTAGTCTTTTATTTCTCTAAATTAAAAAGAAATAGTCTCTGTACCCTTCTCTAATAGAAAGCAACTAACTGCTCCAGGCATACTTGTTTTGAATTGCTCAGGACTGTTTCCAAGGGACCTTAAGCCATTTGTATCTTGGCTAGCCTTCCCTCTAGGCACTCTGGTAAGTACGGTGAGTCAACGTCAATTGCAACTTCTTTCTACTCAACCTCCAGAAACTTCTGAGCTTCCCTCACCAGCCCCAATTTCAGGACAAACCTTGTCACTATGGAAAAATGAAGTCTCATGGATGAAATTATAGACAGCCACCACTCAAGAAAAACTCAATTTGCAGGACAAATTTCTGAATTCTCAAGATGCTCTGTAAAATCATCTCAAACCTGCCTGACTGACAGATTGGGGGGAGGGTGTTTACAAAATTAAGAAGTATATAGAAACTTCACTTCTTTCCAGTGGCTATTTTTTTTTTTTTTTTTTCCAGCCAAAAGGAAAAGAGCTTATATTAGAACGCATGAAACAGGCAGGATTCCCTTCTCGGTTACTCAGTTCTTGGAGACGTGGCTCTGGCTTCAGCTCCTGCCGGGAATTTGCAGAAACTTCTCACAATCGGATTCCACGCCACTGAGGACGTGGAGAGCTCCAGAAGCCAGTAAGGCAGGAAACAAAAGCGACAGAGGGACAGAAAGGTCTACGGTGACGGAGGAGCTCCGAAAAGGGACCGAGACGAGAAAAAGAATGAGTGGAAAACACCGAGGGCGCTGGAGACCATGAGACAATCACCAGGGTGTCGCCGTACGAACAGTCTGAAGATGGCCTTTCTCTTCACGGGCTCCTCTGAGTGTAGAGTCGGCTCCCGTTGCAGTAGCCAAGCGGCATCTCCTCCTACGCCGTGGACGCGCGCCCGTGGAAACTACCCAGCCTCCCTCAGCGTCGTCCAAGGCCCCACCGGCGCGCTCCGCCCGCCCACTTACCTGCGCTGCGCCTGCGCCTCCCCGCGCGCTCGCAAGGTCAGCACCGCCCCCAGCCCTCAGCGAGCACCCACGGAAGTGCCTCGAGCCGATATCCTGCGTCGCCTTACCTCTGCGTGGCGTGGGGTCGCCGGCGTTCGCGAGGGGGCGGGACTTCCTGTCCGCGCAGCAGAACTTCCGGTAGAGCCGGAAGACCTTCTGCCTCCCGGTTTCCAGGGGTTCACCTCAAGTGCTCTAGAGGGGAGAACTGAGGCGGCTGGACTCTCTAGGGTGTCTGGTTCCCGACCTCTCCTTGGCGCCATGGTGAGTTCTTTTGTGCGGGCAGGAGTGACAACACTGGGAATGAAAGCACCGGGGAGGTCCTTGCTGTGAAAGGAGCCGGTCGAGTCCCCTGGTCAGAATGGGCAGAGTCCTCGGGCAGGAGCCTTCACCTACTTCTGAGCGCCCGAGTCCCGGAGAAAGCAGCATCCTTGCCGACTAAATGTGGGACGGAAGAGCGGGGCGAAGCGGGGGGGAGAAGGGGATACCCTGACAACCTGAGCCCAAATAGACCCAAAGTTGACCTTGCCCGGCTCGTCACCCCTTCCCCGCCTTGTGCAGTGCTGGACAGTGGCCAAGAATTTAAGATCTTAAACATGCCTCGGGTCACTCCAGAAACACGACAAGCCCCCTGCCTGGGAGAAAAGGCACACTTGTCTCGTGAACAAAAAAAAAAAAAGACAAACTCAATTTATTTTTCAAACTCAGTGACTTAAGAATTGGACCGGGGATATCAGATTTGAAAAAGACCAGGGTTAGTAACAACAGGTTTTATTCAGAAGTATATTGTCAAGGTATGGAGGAATGAGCTGTTGCAGTAGGGAGAATGCCCTGATTTGGGGATCTGCTAGCATCTCAAAGGTTAGGCAGAAAGGGTTTCTCTTTCATGGGGATTGGCACTCATAGCTAGCTGGAGTCAGAAAAATGGCATGGAAGACCTGTATGAGGGACCATCACCAGAGAAAGTCTTACTCTGAGGACAGCCTGTGTTGCTTTCAGGTAGAGGGTAAGGCACCCTTCACCCACCTGTAGGAAGAGAATCTTCTCCCCACCCCCTCACCAGGGATCAAACTCAGGAGCTTACACTTGCTAGGCAGGCACTTGCGCCCCCCTGAGCTATCTTCCCCAGCCCCAGGAAGAGAACATTGCAGTTTGGATAATAAGCATTTGATTCCAGCTGATCTGTGAGAATAAGTGTTTCAGGAAGACCTTTATGATGAAAGAGTGGGAATTTGCATGGTCTAGGTCCAACTTTGTCACTTAAATGGGATGGAAGAGGGAGGCAACTGTGAACCTTATCAAAGTTCTACGTGGAACAGTTAGTCTTTGCAGTAGGCCATTTCCTGGGACATGGTTTTTTAAAATATTTTTTTTTAACTTTGCTGTTTCCAGGATCACAGAGCTCTGATAAAATTCAATGTCGTCAATTATTTAACTATGCAAAAGATTTCAAACCTCTGTGTTCACAAGCTACTGACTAGGGAAATAGCTTCAGTATGCCATGCTTTTTTTTTTTTTTTTTTAATAGGCAGACATTGCCAACATTTGACTATGTTGTGTGATGACTGACTTTTGAATTACTTAGAAATTTAACTAATTTTAAAACAGTGATCTTCAAAATATTGTAGTTCCTGATGCACTCTATCAGATAGCTTGTTTCTTTGAACACGATAAATTTTAAACCTCAATGAATAATATGAGTTGTTTTTCTTAAGAGAGTTTTGTGTTTTCCTTTTTATATCAGTGAAATTAGACAGAAGGAATATAGAATTTGTAGGAACCAAAGCCCAACCAAACTTTCTACCCACTTGAATTTTACTCAAGAAAACACCTGGGGTCTAGAAATAGGCTGTGATTTACCTGAGGCAACAGTCTGAACTCAAACTCAAATTTTAACTTCTTAAATTTAAGGTTAGTTTTTTATATCTTGGTCTGAAATGTTGAAAATAGAATGTAACTAAAGCCCTTAAGTTCATCATCATCACAGAGAAGTTGAGTGGATACTTGTTTCCTGTATTCTGTAACAGTTGAAGAAGAACCCTTCAGCCAGATCACAAGAGGCACTTAGGATATAAATTAGTGTAACCTCGTGCTGATTCCCAGAATGTCACTTACCAGCAACCAAAGGCAGACCCTTGGCTCTCTTCATTCTGGCATTGCTTATATTTCTGAGTTAGTTGAGTTTTTTTTTTTTTTTTTTTTTATCTTTCTCAGCAATGATATCGGTAAAGTTTATATACACATGTGTAGTCAGTGCTTAGAATTCTTCAAAAGTTTTAACCACTAAACAAGTATACATGGGCAGTGTTTAGGATTCAACTTGCTTGAATTGATAACTTCTTTTACATTTGATCAACAATGAAGAGAACACTGGACATGAAATTGACCCAGATTTTGTCTGCTGTTACATGAATTTCCTCCTGAATAAAAAAGCAGAAAGTGTTGGGAATTAAAATATACATTTATGTTGTATAGTTTGAAGGTTACTGGATACTGGGTGGATTTTAACATAGTAGTAGAGATTTGGGTTTTTCCTCTTTCAGTTTTTTTTTTTTTTTTCCTCTTTTCTCCTTCACTGATTCTTCCCTAAGGAGGCTTATTTGACATTATACAGCACTATAGACAGACTGCTTCTTTGGTTCATGCTGACTGCTTTATTTGGTTAATTCAAGGTTAATCAGGAGAAGTGGCTAATTCTTTGAGATTTTATTCACTTTTTTTTTTTTTTTTTCATTTAGTAGAGGGTCTGCAGAGTGTCACTACACAGATCCGTAGTAATGTTCCTGTTTTCACACTTCCAAGTGCTGGAATTATAATTGTGTGCTACCATACAGTTTCAATTGCCATCTCAGCACGTCCTCAGGTCGGGCAGGCGTGGCACACCAGGGATCAAACCCCCTGGTCCCTGCATCTGCCTGCCTAGGTAGGCATTTTAATCTGCTGAGCTATCTGGATGGCCCTGATTCACTTTTTAAAAAGATCTTTCATTTAAGGTGAAAGCTAAAAATGAATTAAATTTACTTTAGAAAATCAGAAGAAGTTCTAAAGTGTTCATTTCTAGAACAGCTTTCCTATTTTAACTTGGTTTTTTGTTCATGTTATTAAAAACGAATACAGGTTATCTCAAAGCACCCTTACAGTCAGAAACAAGTCTAAACTACTTCTCTTTGTACCACCTGTTTTGATCCATATTCTCCGGATGGTTATGTATGTAATACTACAGTCTGGGTAATTTATAAAGAAAGGAAGTTTATTTTGGCCTATAGTTCTGATTTAACATTGAGAGACTTTGTTTGATGATGTCTTTCTTTCTGGCAGAGTCTTGAAGCATTACAGGGAGTCAAATGGCGTGAGACAGGTACCATGTACAGGCATCCTCTAGTTTGTGTCTCTCTTCTTACAATATCACGAGTGTTCTTCACTCCAGAGCATTCTGTGATGGCCTCTGGGAGGTAATTAGAATTAGGTAAGGTTACTGAGAGAATGCTCCAGAGTGAAGAACACTCATGACTTTGTGAGAAGAGAGACCCAACTAGAGGATGCATGTGCATGGTATCTATCTCATGCCATTTGACTCCCTGTAACACCTTAACAAGTAACCTTACCTAATTCTAATTACCTCCCTTTTTTTTATTTTGCGGGACAGGGGTTCAAACTCATGACCTTGCACTTGCCAGGTAGGCACTTGTATCATGGAGTTATCTCTTTCTACCTCCCAGAGGCCATCCCTCAGAGCACTGTAATCATATCAGTCATGTTAAGCATCCACCCTCTTAAGGTCTTACAGTAAGGATTAAACTATAGCATAAGTTTTGATTTGGCTGTTTTGTTTTTTTTTTTTGTTTTGTTTTGTTTGTTTGTTTTAAGTAGAGTCTTTTACAGTCCAGGCTAGCCTTGAACTCACCAAAACATGAGTTCTGGAGGGAAGAGACCAGAGTCAAACTATGAAAGCACCTGAGCTGAATCACAAGAAAGACATCGATGTCCTGGTGAAATGAATTTGTGATTTTGTGTGAAATTATGATACCTTTTATTTCACTAGCCAGCCATTTAAAAGTTCTGCCTTCTCAAAAGGCAATTGTTCAGTCACTCATGTAGTCACCATCTGGGTATGCCAGGTACTGTTTTTAATAACAGTGATACAGCTTTATAAAACAATGACAGTTCTTGCCCTGAATGTCACTTATATTTCATTGGAAGAAGCTGATAATAATAGGTAAATGTAACAGAGATAACAGCAGAGCAAGGGAATAGGAAATGATTATAGTGAGCATATTAGGTTGGATATTTAGGGATATTGAAGAGGTGATATTTGTGTTTACATGTATATTTCTGGTACCTATGAAAATACCATCATTAATTGTATCCAAAGAGTTATTACAACGTACCAAAAAAGTAATCATATCCCTGGACCTGTATGCCCCATAGGCTCTGCGCCTGGGCGTGCTGAGCTGGCACCCAAATCCTGGTGCAGTGGCACATGCCTGTAATCCCATGGCTGGGGAGCATGAAAATAGGAGGATCACCATGTATCCCAGCTGTGTAGTGAGACCCTGTACCAAATACATAAAATGGAAGAAAAAAAAAAAAGACAGTCATAAAACTCATATTGTATGTAGATAACTTTCAATGAGTTACTGCCAACTTACAAACAGTGAACAGAAAGATTATAGAAATATGTTTTTCTTAAAAAAACAAAACAAAACTACAGTAGTGATTGGAAATTTTAGAATAGACTTCATTTGTATCCTATTTTTAATTTTTTGAAAAGCCTTTTTTTTTTTTTTTTTACAACAACAACAACAAAAAAGCTGCTTTAAGGTTACAGGAAAATTGAGTGGAAGACTACATTTTCTGTATACTCACAGTTCCTATACATGCACAGGTTTCTTAATTATCACTGTCCCTATCCAGGGTAGTGCATTTCTGATAATTAATGAACTTACATCGTCACACCATATTAGGCAAAGCCCAAAGTTTATTTTAGGGTCTAATCTTTTGCTTTCTTACTATACTGGACTGAACCCAAGGCGTCTTCATAACTGTGCTATATCCCCAACCCTTTTTCTTCATTTTTATTTTGAGGTCTCTCCAAACCTCTGAGTAGTGGCAGCTGGTCTCACTTTTTAATCTTCCTTTTGCATCCTCTCACAGTGCTGGATTAGGATTCATTTTTTAATGCTTAAATCTGGGATTTAGAGAACATATAACGCCATCTATCAAACAGCATTTTCACTCTTCTGAACATCTTCTGTGCTCCACCTAATCAGTCTCCCCTTTCACAACTTCTGGTGGCTACTGTAGATCTGTTTCTGTAGTTTTCCTTTTTCCAAAATGTCTTATAATTATATAGTAAGTAGTCTTTTGAGATAGGTATCTTTCACTTAGTATAATACACATCTTTGTTTTCTCCATGACTTTTCACATCTTGGTAGTCATGTCTTTTTCTTTTTCCAGTGATACTAGGGATCTTGCCTGTGGCCTTGTGCATTCTAGACAAAAGATCTACCTCTCAATCCAATTCAAATATGATAGCTTATTTCCTTATATGGCTGAGTAATCCTCCATTTTTTGTATGTATTTATTTACTCATCTACTGAAAGCTATGTTGATCATGGGTACCACAGTATAAGTATTGCTGTATAAGATTTTATGTGGAAATAGTTTTCATTTGGGTAATATGGAGTATGATTGCTGAATTTTATGGAAAGAATATGTGTAGTTTTATAAGAAAAAATGTTTTACAAAGTGAGTATGTTATTTTTTTTTTTTTTTTCTTCACCAGCACGGGATGAGATTTTCTGTTGTCCATATTCTTCTCAGTTTTGCAGTGTCAGAGTTTTGGTTTTAGTCATTCTAATAGGTATGTAGTAGAATTTTTTTTTATTTTTATTATTTTTTTATGTGTTTAGTACAGGGTCTACAGGGTGTCACTGCATAGACTGGACTCAGTGATTCAGCTGTTTACAGCCACCCAGTTGGTGGGATTACAGGTGTGAACCACCATGTAGTAGTATCTTTGTATCTCATTATTTTAGCTTTTATTTGCTTAATGACATCTTATGGACCATCTTTTTTATACACTTCTTTTCTGTCTGTATATTTGATGAGATATCCATTAAGGTCTTTGATCCAGTGTTTAACAATCATATTGTCGTTATTGTTGGGCATTAAGAATTGTTATATTTCAGATAGGAGTCTTTACAGATGCATCTTTTACATTCCCCCATCTGTGTATTATTTGCTTATTTCTTTTTTTTTTTTTTTTTTTTAATGCACTTAGGAAGGAAATACAGGGTCTACAAGGTTTCACTGCATAGAATCAGACTTATAGTAATTCTCCTGTTTTCAGCCTCCTAAAGTGCTGGTATTGCAGGTATAAACCACTACGCTCAGTCTCAATCACTATCTCAGCACACCCCATGGGAGGGGCCAGCACGGCATGCAGGGTGTTGAAGCCTGGCCATTGCCCTCCACCAAAGGTGCTTTATAGTCTGCTGAGCTGTCACGCAGGCCTTATTTTCTTGATAGTATCTTTTACAGAGCAGAATTTTCTAGTGTAATGAAGTCTGGCTTATTGACTATGCCAATAATGGACCATGATTTTGATATTATGTCTAAAATGTCAAGGACATACCTCAAGGTTATCTAGTTTTTCTTTTATGTTATCTTCTAGAACCCACAGGTTTGTATTTTACATTTAACCTTGCTAGCTATTTGCAGTTGCCTTATTTGTTTTTGGTCTTTTTTTATTTCCTGCTAGCTATTTGAGTTGGTTTTTCTGTAGTTCGACTTCTGTGTGTAGATGTATTTTTTTCTGCATGTAAATGTTTAGTTTTCTCACTACTTTATTTTGGAAGCACCATCTTAAAATCTAAAGTCAGCTTTTTTTTTGATATTCACAAAATAACTTCTCAGGATTTTGATTGGGATTGGATTAAATATGTATATCAAGTTGAGAGGTCTGACATTGTGACAGTATCAAATATACCTGTCCATGTAAATGGAATAGTTGTCCATTTGTTTCATTTTTTGTTTTGATCATCAGTCTCATAGATTTTCTCATACAAATCCTATACATATTTTCTTAGATTTATATCTACATATTTTATATCTTGGATATTTCATTTTAAAATAATGAGTATGCTATTTTTGTATGGTTTTTTTATTATTTCAAATGCTTCATTGCTGCTTTATAGGAAGATCACTGACTTTTTGTATGTTAACTTAATAACATGCAACTTTCTATAATTCCTTATTAGGTTCAAGATATGCCACTTATTTTTGTTCTTCTATATCATTACATTTCTTAGAACTTATACCCACCTCATGGAAAGCATTTTAACTTTACCTTCATATCTGGGTACAGTAGCCATAATAATTCTCTGTTAAAATAAATTAAATCTTTCCCATTTTTGTCCTAAACTAAGATCTAAAAAAACTCGAAACAGTTTGAAAACTTTTGCTACTTGGCATTAACAATTTTTTGAGACTATGAATATATGATTATGGTGTTATATTAAATACTTAGTCAATATAATCTGTATATTGATATGTCTAACAATGACTTTGTGGATATCATAAAATATATAAGACATTGAAAATGGTTGAAGTTAGAGTCAGATGACCTTTATGGTTTGGCTTCAGATTGTGATTCAGAGCATGTGAAATTGTTAATATGTTTGGAAGCACAAAAGAAATGTTCAGTTTGTAAAATTCAAGAAAGATTTCATAAGGGTTGATAAGACTAAAATTTTCTGGTTGGGTAGAAATGCTGCAGGTAGGATAAAAAATTGAATTTTACTTGTCAGTAGCAGTAGTTAGATTTATTTAGCAGTTAATATTTATCAGACATTGTTCTAAACTATTTTAATTCATAAAGTCCTATTTGATACTTAAAACCTTATTTAATATTTATAAGTATATAAAAGGATTGAATTTCAAAAGCTTGTTTCACATTTCTTAAAGAAATGTAATTAATGATGGTATTCCTAGAAAATCTGCCCCAAATCTACTTAATACCTAGTATCATAACCATCCAGAATCATACAAAGTAATCATTATTGTTAGGTATAGCATAGTGATTGACATTTCTAATAAATCACAAATGAAGATTCATTCATATTCCTTCTACGCTAATTGAATCCAACTAAAGTCTTCCTTCATAGCAGATTATTTATTTCATTTAGGTCTAGGGATGGACTTCTGGTAACCCTCAGGGGTATGAAGCTATTAGAGAAACTGAGTGAAATGCTCTCAGCCAGTGTAAGTATGTAATATGAGATACTTGGTCCAAGCCTGTGTCACCGTCACTCATTCCTTTACTAGAGGGTTGCATGCATTACCTTCTTCTTTTTTTTTTTTTTTTCACACATTACCTTCTTTCTTTCCATTTGGACTACCTGTTTCTTGCACCTAGAATATTTCCTTCTCAGTTGTAAAGAAAAATGTAGTCCTAGCAAGTGTCCTGTCTTCCTTCCCATAAGTTCAGCAGATGCAGGCCCTTTAAAGATATATGTTGTTAGGAGGGTTTTCAGAGATCATCTTCCTACATTACTTCTTCATAGTCATCACCTGTCTGTTTACTTCTTGTCAGAGTTCTGTAAGAGGGAAAGCACGAGACTTTGATTATAATGATGAAGTCTTTGCAATAAATTTTTAGAAGTAGAGCATTTTGGATGTTAAAGTGATGAGATTAATATATATTTTCACTAGAACAACTAGGGGAAATTTACCTACTGGTAGAAATGATGTATAAAGAATAAACTTTAGTAAACTAATATCTCTCTCTCTCTCTCTCTCTGTACACACACACATATATATGTATATATATATGTATATGTCTATATATATATATATATATATATATATATATATAGTAATTGTAGATTTCCAAAGTTAATGCCACAAGTACTTGACATTATAAAGCTATGGCTGATTTTATTTTTTAGTTGTTTTTTACACTGCTTAGAATTGAACCCAGTGTCTTGTTCTGTGTAGCAACCATTGTCTTTCGTTTTAAAATAATATGTAAACATTTAACTTTATATAAGTAAGTAGGAACCTTTGGCAATATTAACCTGAATTCTTTATGTAGTTATCTGTGCCTGCCCTTTACACAGTGGTAAGCTGATTTTTGTTATCTTTTACTTGATGATTGCTGTTTGCCCTAGTATGATGATCTACTAATAAAAACCAATGTCATTTATTTTCTGTGTTATTTCTACAGCAAAATTTATACTAGGAATTTTTGTTCTACCAATACCAAAGCTTCATCAGCTCAAATGAACAAATTGATCATTTTTATGATGGTCATCAGTGATCATAAAGTGGTTTAAATTCTTATGGTTTATAGAAATGGATATGTAAGTGTCCCACAAAGAGAATCATGTGTTTCTCTGTTCAGCTTTGCTTCAAAAGAAAAGCCACAGCTTTTTTTTTTTTCCTCAAAAATTTTGCTTTTGGGGCCTAGCAGGATGGCTCAGTGGTCTAAAGCGCCTGCTTAGGAAAGCTTGGACAGCTGCAGGGACCGCGGTTTGATCCCTGGCACCACATGCTGCATCAACCCTGCCCTCATGGCAGCCAGAGCCGGCCATAAAAATAAATAAAGAAAGAAAAGTTCTAAAACAAGAAAAAAAATTTTGCTTTTATTAGGAAATTCATAAGTTCTACTTTTGCTTAAACTGATTTTCTTGGCCCCCCTCCCTTCCTCTGTCAGATTAAAACTGGACAATGAAGCTTTGCTTTATCATTTATTTCTAGACACTTTAGTTTGGTTAAGTAGATTAGGTGTTTTGTATTACATATAACTGTGTTTTCTTGTTATACATTATAGAACAAAAGATGTAAGAGAACCTGGGTAAGTAGAGATAAAAATAATTAATAAAGTATGCTTTCCAGTCAGTAGAGACTCATTAGAAAGTTTTGCAAACATTGCTTGAAGTGTAGTATATGTCCTTACTTTGAGACTGGCAACTCATACCTACACTTCTAGCACTTTGGGAGGCTAAGGCAGGACGATCACAAGTTTAAGACCATTAAGACCAGTCTAGCAAATGGTCTCAAGTAGTTTAGATAAATTTAGTGAAACTGTCTCAGAATAAGAAAGCTGGGTTGTAGATCAGTGTGGAGATAATCAGTTCAATCACCTCTACTACAAAAAATAGAAAAATATGAAAAAGAGAAAAAAATTGACCTAAGTATTTGAGAGAGACTATTTTTAGAATAAACACAAAACTGTAGGACTGTTGACCTTCCTAAGTCTTTCTGGAAAAATTCCCACAAACCAGCAGTTGAGGTGAGAATGCTGGGAACACTTGTTCCATTCAGATCTAGAAATATTAGCTCATTTAATTCTTGTAAGAAGTTACTACCAATAGTAACTACATACTACACACTTTGCTGGTATAGAAATGTTGACCTGTGAATGCCAAGGATTTTATTATGTACTTAACTGATATATTGCAGTTGTAGATATGACATGGGTTTGGGATTTTAGAGATTATTTGCCAGTCTTATCGTTTTATCAAGAAAGCATATATCCCACAAAGTGATTTCCTAATTGCTATGTAGGATACACAGTGAACTTTGCTGACTTTTGTATATGGCCTTAAATTTAAAGTTATGAGGGCCAGCCAGATAGCTCAGCAGATTAAACCATTTGCCTATGTAGAGTCAGGAACAAAGGCTCAATCCCTCACATGTTGTGTAGTTTCCATCCCCACGGGCATGCTAAGACCGAGATTGAGACTGTACCCACCTATAATGCCAGTGCTTGGGAGGATGAAAAACAGGAGAATCGCTACAGGTCTGATCTATGTAGTGAGACCCTGTAGACCTTGTACTAAATATATAAAGTGATGTTGAAATGTTTATTTTAAATTTATTTAATAAAGATTAATTATGAGTACACTTAACAATGTTGTAATTTCTAGTTTGTATAAAAGAAAGTTTTTGTAATATAACAGCTGTTGAGTTAGTGAGATACATGTCATTCCCCTGATATGTAGAAGCACAAAATACTTTCTTTTTCTCGTTAGTGAATGATTTTCTTTATGCTGAAGCACAGTATTTGACACACTGTAATATATTCCTGAATGTAATGAAATACAAGGGTCAAATTTATTCTTTATTATTTCATGAAAAAAGTATTTTTTCAACTTATTGAAAACCTGACTTATTAGACACTATCCTGTGTGTACAAGTAGAGTTGAAGGAAGGAGATGAGTGCTTTTCTAGTGGGGGAAAAGAGCCTTAAGTTAGTGGCCACAGTTGAGTAAGATTGTGGCTGTTTAGAAGTTTGCTGAGATGTTTTTAGTGGAAATTGGGAAGTCAAGGATTCTAGAGGAGATGCATGTTGAAGACTGCATAGGAGTTGGTATGAACAAAAGTATGTGTAGGTATCTCCATTTATTGCTCTTGGCTCATCGCTTTATTTTGTTTTGTTTTCTAATAGCTTCTTTGAATGTGAAACTATAGGGATGTGTTCTAAAAGTCTCAAAACAACTCTTATAATTAAGAAGGAGTGGTAGAATTAAGAATGCCTTCTTCCATTGAACCTTTTGTTATTTACCAGCATCATAATAAAACATCCATGGATGTGTGTGTTGTCTAGAGAAGAAGTAACTTGTTAGCATCTTAAAATATTTAATTCATTCCTAATATGTTAACAACTATGCTCTTGCTTTATATGTAATGTATAGTTTATTCAACTCATTGTAACTATTCAAAATTATCTGTTAAATAGCCATTGATTTCAAGATGTTAAACTGGCTTAGAACTTATATTAAAATGACCTCTATTCTTGTAAAAATGTATGTGTCCTTACTCTAGTATTTATTGTTATTCTTCTACTTGCCAGTACAAATTCTCAGCTTATATTGAGAAAAAAAAGTCTTTATTTTTAAGTCTGATTATGTTCATATTAATGACTATTATTTTCACCAGAAAGTCTGGAGCTATTGTTTTTGAATACAGCTGTGTCAGATTCATGCATTGTAACACATATAAACTAACATTATGCTCTATAAACTGTTAAGTTTTAAAAATCTCTCTATTTCAGCTCAGATCATAGTTGTTGATATTTTAGTTTTGAACTATAGGAAATTGCTATTTAATAGGTCAAGGCACTTACATACTAATGGTTTCCTATGAAGTTTCCTATAATCCATCAATGGCTCTATATTAAACGTAAATAGGTTTCTTCATTTTTATGCTTTAGCTGCTTTTCCACCAAGTCCTTCTGTAATTATCATTGATATTTAGCATAGGTCTCCTTTTTTAAAAAAAATTCCCTTTAGTCTGTAGCCTTCAAGGACTGAAGATAAGTTATAAAACAAGACAAAGGCCAAGATGGCTCGTGCTTTCAACCCTGGGGTACTAGAGTTGGCTGTAGTCTTCTTGTCTGTTCATGGTGGTTTCCTAGTGCTTTTACCGGCATCAGCATCGGCATTGGCATCGGCATTGGCTCTATATTGTAGATCCCATACATAATTTTTCACCAAATTAAAATGAAGTATAAATAAAGTATCTATTGAAAACACTATCAAAAAAACTTAAGAGGGCCAGGGAGATAGCTCAGACTCTGAGTGCCCGCCTGGCAAGTGTAAGCACGAGGGTTTGATTCCCCCATGCTGCATGCTGTGCTGGCTCCCCTGCCCCTGCCCTATGCTCACTGAGCAGGCCACTGAGACTGGGCATGGTGGTGCACCTGTCATCCCAGTGCTGGGGAGGCTCAAACTAGGATCATTACAAGTCTGAGCTGTGTTGTAAGACGCAGCACCAAATACATACAAACAACGCATACATATGCACACACACACAAACAGCATAGGCCTGTAGTCATCTACTTATAAGATTAGACATTTCTCCTCAGATTTCTAGATTTTTTCAGTGGCATTTATTATATTGTTAATCCTACTCTTTATTTTAGATAGACTTTTTTATTCTGATTTCAAAGATCCTAACATTGCTGTGGTTACATGTTAAAGAATCTCTCAAATTTTTCCCACTTTTGTGCTTTCTTTTGACACTTTTCATTGACTGCTTAATTATCTTGGATTTTCTTCTACCTTTAGTGTTTATAAAGTCCTCTTTATATTACTCATTTTCTCATGTTGTGTCTAGGCTGTTGAGTTATGAAGACTCATAGTTGCTTGCTACTTAATTCTTACGTTTCTTTTTTGTCAAAATTTCTCCAAACTGTTTGTTGCCCTCCCCTTTTCATCTTTAGCTTAATTCCTGTGCTCATTCTCTATCTCAATAGATGATTTTAGTCATAATCCACAATAAGATTCCCAAGATAACAGTATTTGCCAGAAAACAGGACATTTGGAATCTTGGCCATTTTTTCCCACTATCCTGACAAAGTTCATGTTAGCCTGTGAAAATATCAGTTTTAAATTTTAGTATATTTCCATACCTATATGTGCTTCCTTTTACTAGAATAGACAAGGTTTCATAAATGCTTTTGATTTTATCCCTTCCTGAGCCTCAAATGATAAAATTGATTCCATCCCTTTTGTGTTAAGGACATATAGTACACACACACACACACACACACACACACTCCATACATATTCTAGAGTCACATTTTTCTTATTGCTTAATTTCTCTAAGAAGCAGTTATGTTCATTATTTCTCTTTTATCTGTATATATTAATCACCTGAGTTTTATCCTAATCTACTGAAGTTTTCCTAAGATTTTTTGATTTTGCTACTTTGCTGTTTGTTTTATGATTTTGTGTGTGTTTTCATGACTATCAAAGCTCATTACTTCCTATTATTTACCCTTGCTTTTCTTTTTTTTTTTTAAGGGGGTCAGGGAAAACACTAAAAATCAAGCCCAGTGCCTCCCAGACTCATACCAAGCCCACGCCTAGCTTCATTTCCCCCTCCACTACAGTGTCAGAAGTGTTTTTTCAAAATGTGTTTCGTTTGGTTAGTTTCAGTCTAGGGTCCAGGAATTATTTCCAAGTGTTTGCAGAAAAGTCCATTTTGTGCACATTATACCAAAGTCTAGGCATATGGAATATCTCATTCTTTTTAGATCCTGTCACTTCTTTTTGTACAAGTTGATATGGCTGCTACAACTTTTCTTGGTTTACTGTTCAGACAGTGGGATATATTTTTAACCTTGTCAGACCAATTCAGATGTTACCTTGTGTGAACCAGTCTTTCCCAGACTTCACTTGGAGATTTATTCACTCAGTGTGGAGTGTTTCCATAACCCTAGGCACTCACCTCTACTATACCACTAGTTTTTATTTGTAGATGAAGGTGAGAGAGAACAAATACTTTTAAAAGTTGATAAAAGTCAACACGTGATGAAAATAATGTTCTTTCACCTTTAACTTATGATAGCTGTTGGTTTTAAGACCTGCTGTAGATGAGATTATAGCCAAATCTGTATTTACATATTAAAAGATTTTTAAGGTTATATTCAAGGAGAGGAGACTATATCTTTGAGTAGTTTTATTACTTGAAACTGTAGACAAACTATATCAGTAGCCAAAATTGAAGATACTTATCCAGAACTACATAAATGTATCTGTGGAGAGGGTGTTTTCATTCTGCTTTAGCACCGAAGGAATGAAATATCCTTCAGTAATATTTGCTGCTTTCTGCTGTATATCACAACTCATTAAACAGCTTGCTTTTAATTAAGCTTCTAGTCTATCATTAAGACAGTAATTGAATGGAACAGTTACTGAACTTAAGTATCTGATTTCCGTAGTTGTTCATTGTACTATAAATTCAGTGCTAAAACTCCAGTCTGTCCCATGAAGATTTATCATGGAACAGCAATAGCATATTCTCTGTGTGTTCTGTGAAGTTGAGCAGCCAAGAAGCTGTCCTTGGGAAGGGTGTCAGAAGCTTGTCAGCCCTTGAGTTTCTTTCATTTTGCAACTTTCTTGTCAGTGGCTGTAGTATTCTACTAATCATCCAAACTAAAACATCTTGAAATAACCTTTAAGACATCCTTCAGCTTTATTCTGCAGTTATTATCCTTCAGATTCAGACACATGAAAAATTAGATTCAGCCGGGCGTGGTGGCGTACGCCTGTAATTCCAGCACTTGGGAGGCGGAGGCAGGAGGATCAGTGCGAGTTCGAGACCAGCCTGGGCTACAAAAGTGAGCTCAAGGCCAGCCTCAACTGCATAGTGAGACCCTGTC
>PVJA010037105.1:0-20631 GCA_004027025.1 Myocastor coypus
AAAAAAAAAAAAAAAAAAAAAAAAAAAAGATTGAAGGAAGGAAAGAAAGAGAAAGAGGGAAGGAAAAAAGAAAGGGAAGGAAAAAGAAAAGGAAGGGGCCTGGCGGGATGGCTCAGTGGTCTAAAGTGCCTGCTTGGGAAAGCTTGGGCAGCTGCAGGGACCGCGGTTCGATCCCCGGCACCACATGCTGTGCCAGCCCTGCCCTCGGGGCAGGCTGAGCCAGCCATAAAAATGAATAAATAAACAAACAAAGGTTCTGAAACAAGAAAAAAATAAATAAATAAAATTTAAAAAAAAAGAAAAAGAAAAGGAAGCTGATGGGGGGGGGGGCTTCTGACCTGATAGCTCATTAGAATAAGTGCTTGCCTGGCAAGTGCAAGGTCCTGAGTTCAATCCCTGGTCCTGCAAAATAAATAAATAAATAAATAAATTAATTAATTAAATAGAAAAGAAGAAGCTGATTGAGGGGATGCACAGATATAACTATAAAGTCTAATAATGTTCATGAATTTTTGTCAGTTTGTAGATTATACATTTATTTTATTTTTTAAAGATTTTATCTTATTTTTCTTTTCTTTTTTTTAATATTTTCTTAATTTTTTTTTAATTTTATTTATTTTTTATCTTGTTTCAGAACCTTTGTTCGTTTATTCACTCATTTTTATGGCCGGCTCAGCCCGCCCCAAGGGCAGGGCTGGCACAGCATGTGGTGCCGGGGATCGAACCGCGGTCCCTGCAGCCGCCCCCTAAGCAGGAGCTTTAGACCACTGAGCCATCCCACCGGACCCCTAGGTGTCCTTTAAAGAAACACATTTTTATGGCCCAGGGATAAAGCTCAGGGACACAAGTGCCTGCCTGGCAAGTGCAAGGTCGAGTTCGATCCCAAAATTTGCTTTATGAAGTCTGCCAATCAAAGCTGGCCACATGTTCTGAGCAAGTGCTCTACCACTGAGCCGCTCTTCCGGCTTGCTCACTGGTATTCTCCTGTTGTATGGGGGGCTGGACACAGGGAATGCCGCTAAACCAGCAGCCAGCCCCATCTCCCTCCATCTAGCTCCTCCTCTTTAAAGTAAATTTTGAGATAGAATTTCGCAAGGCCGGGCATGGTGGCGTAACCTGTAATCCCGGCACTTGGGAGGCTGAGGCAGGAGGATCAGTGCGAGTTCGAGACCAGCCTGGGTGACAAAAATGAGCTCAAGGCCAGACTGAACTGCGTAGCGAGACCCTGTCTCAAAAAGACAAAAAATAATAACAATAATAATAATAAATAAAATAAATTCATTCAGTTACAGCAGGCAAGATGGTTCAGCGGTCTAAAGTGCCTGCTTAGGAAAGCTTGGGCAACTGCAGAGACCATGGTTCAATCCCCAGCACCCCATGCTGTGCCAGTCACACCCCCAGGGCAGGCTGAGCCAGCCATAATAAAAGTACAATCAATCAATCAATCAATCAATCAATTTAGTTAGGAATGTCAGGATAGTACTCTATTTGCTGAGCCTGTCCCTTGCTCAGAAGCAAATGTTTACCTTTCTGTTTTTCATGTATGTACTTGGTACGCTCTTACTATGTCCCAGGGGTGGGGCCGCCGCAGCCTGCGAGGCACACAAGCATTGAACACTGGTCACTGGGCTTGCCCCAGTGGCACTTAGTCTACTGAGCTATGTCCCCCTGGCCCTAGAGGTGAAAGCTTAAAATCAGTAGGTTTTTTTTTCTTTTTTCTTCAACTTGTAGCTGCCTGGAGCCACGAGCAGTCTTTCTTTCTCCCTTTCTCCTCTCTCTGTCTCTGTTTCTGTCTCTGTCTCTGTCTCTCCATCTGTGTCTGTGTCAGTGTGTGTGGGTGTCTGTCTCTCTGCCTCTGTCTTTCTCTGCCTCTCTTTATCTCCATTTCTGTCTATGCGTGTTTCTCTCACTGTCTCTGTCTGTCTGTCTCTGTGTCTCTGTGTCTGCATCTCGGTCTCTGTCTCTCTCTGTCTCTGTTTGTCTCTCTGTCTCTCCCTCTCTTTGTCTCCTATCTTTGTCTCTCCATCTCTCTCTCCCCCTCCCCTCTTTTCCCCTCTCTCCTCTCTGTCTCTCTCTCTGCTGTCTCTCTATCTCTGTTTCTCTCTGTCTCTGTGTCTCTCTCCATCTCTCTGTCTCTCCGTCTCTTTCTCTGTCTCTCTGTCTCTGTCTCTGCGTTTCTCTCTCCCCCTCCCCTCCTTTCTTCTCTCTCTTTCTGTCTCTGTCTCTGTCTCTGTCTGTCTCTCTGTGTGTCTCTGTCTCTGTCTGTCTCTGTCTATCTTTGTCTATCTCTCTGTCTCTGTCTCTCTCTGTTTCTCCTTCTCTCTCTGTCTCTGTCTCTGTCTTCTGTCCTCCCTTCCTCCCCTCTTAGGTGCCTGGAGCTATGCTTCCTCAAGCCTGTCTGGTTCCCAAGAAGGCACGCTGGTGGCAGAATGACTTGGCATCTCTGGACAGCTGCTGCCAAGACATTCGCCCCTGCACCGCAGGGCAGCTCCTTGGTCAGCGCTTCCCTAGCATTCCAGCGAGGCTTGATTCCTCGTACTACAAAATTAAATGAATCAAATGAGAGCTACTCAGCAGGCTGCATTTCTAGGTCACCAGGACAGCACTTGTCCAACATGTTCAAGGTCCTTGGTTTCCTTCCTAGCATCAGAACACAAAGCGAAAAGGAAAATAAGCCCCGCCTCCCTCTTCTTCCTTTTAGGAAAGGCTTGCACCAGACTCGGTGGCACAGGCCTGTAATGCAAACACTCAGAAGGCTGGCGGGAGAATCACTGTGAGTTCAAGGCCAAGCTGGGCTACACACCAAGACCCCATCTCAAAGAAAGAAAACGGGGCGGGGGGGGGGGGCCCGAGGGCCCAGGAGGCTGCTGCCACTAGGAGCCATGGCCCCCATTTGCAGAAAGCTGCCTCCCCTTCAAAGGAGCCTCAGTTGGGCTCATTGGGTTCTTAAGAAGAGCTCCAGGACCAGCGTGCAGGTCGCAGACCTGGGTTGTCGGCTGTCGTGAGGGTCACGGCTTCCTGGGAGCGGGGACACTCCTCCTACTGGGGTCAGACAAGGCCCTAACGCAGGGAGTCTCCCTAGTGCCAGTTTTGCCAGACACCAAGCATCCACATTCAACTGCACCCTCTGTAAGGAACGGTTGCCCCTCTGGTCCCAGAACTTGATGTCACAAGTTGGGACCGTGACGGCCTAACTTAGCCAGTGTGACTTGGACGGGAACCGATCGTCGGTTTAGCTGCCCTTTGCTGTACCTGGGTTAGGACTGAGTGGGTGATTCCTGCGGTACCCTGAAGGAGCCCAAAGCCTCCTGCTGAATGACATCTCCACCCCTTTTTATTTTGAAACAGTCTGAGTCACTGAGTTGCCCAGGATGGGCCGGAACTTGCATCGCTCCTGACTGTTTGCGGGCTGGGTTGTTGTTGGTTTTTTTTTTTTTTTTTTTTTTTTGCTATTTTAGATCCAGGCCATGTGATGCCAGAAGTGGCAAGTTTTGTGTATTTAATGCTGCTCTGGTGTTACGCTGGTGTGTGTGTGTGTGTGTGTGTGTGCACGTGCACGTGTGCTGTGGTGCAAGGGATTCAATCCAAGGCCTCAAGCATCCTAGGCAAGTACTCTACTTCTGAGCTACATCCCCAACTCTGGTGATGTTATTTTGTTCTTTTCAAATCAAACTTCAGGCCCGGTGAGATAGTTCAGTGGACTAAGCCCCTGCGTGGTGAATGCAGGGACCAGCATTCGATGCACTGTCCTGCACGCACGCCGGCTCCAACCCCTGAGGTACACTGCAGCGGGAGAAGAGCCTGGGCTTGGTGGCGCATGCTTGGAAGCCCAGCGCTGGGGAAGCTGAAAATAACAGGATCACTACCAGTCAAGCTGCTCGGCCAAAATCCTGTACCAAATACATAAATGAAAAAATAAATGAATATACAAAACAAACTTTTTACGAGGACAACAATATGCATTGTATCAATTATCGGGAATGTACTGCTAACCTGTTTTTGAAAATGTCACATTGTTATTTCCTAAAAAAAAATATTAATTTGAAAAAAATTTTCTTTTTAATTTTTAATTGAATTTTATTTTTTGCAGTACCAGGGATTGAACTCAGGACCCTGCACTTGCCAGGCAAGTGCTTATTCTACTGAGCTATCTCCCTGGCAATCTTTTTTTTTTGTATTTTAGGGAAGGGTCTACAGCATCTCACTACTACATCAGACTCATAGTGATCCACCTGTCTACAGCTTCCCAAGAGCTGGGATCACAGGTGTGTGCCACCACTGCCAGTCTCAATTGGTCTCAGCATGCCTTGGGGGTGGGGCCAGCATGGCAGGCCTGGGGATAGAACCCCCGCCCCTAAGCCTGCTTACAGGTGCCTTTTTTTTTTTTTTTTTTTGTCTTTTTGAGTCAGGGTCTTGCTATGCAATTCTGGCTGGCCTTGAGCTCACTTTTGCAGCCCAGGCTCGTCTTGAACTTACAACAGTCCTCCTGTCTCAGCCTCCCAAGTGCTGGGATTACAGGCCTGCGCCACCACGCTGCCCGGCTTTTTTCTTTACTTTTAATAAGAAATAAGAATGTGACATTTTCAAAGCACATTAGGAGTACATTCCCAATAATTTTTTTTTTTTTTTTTTTGTCTTTTTGAGACAGGGTCTTGCTATGCAGTTGAGGCTGGCCTTGAGCTCACTTTTGTGGCCCAGGCTGGTCTCAAACTTGCACCAATCCTCCTGCCTCAGGCTCCCAAGTGCTCGGATTACAGGCGTGAGCCACCATGCCTGGCAATTCCCAATAATTGATACAATGCATATTGTTGTCCTTGGAGTAGTTATACAGAGCATAAGATGTAGACATGATAATTTTTTCTAATCATTGTTTTGGGGTTTTTGTTTGTTTGTTTGTTTGTTTTAATTTTTTAAATTTTTTTTTTCTTGTTTCAGAACTTTTGTTTGTTTCTTTATTTATTTTCATGGCTGGCTCAGCCTGCCCTGAGGGCAGGGCTGGTGCAGCATGTGGTGCCGGGAATCAAACCGCAGTCCCTACAGCTGCCCAAGCTTTCCCAAGCAGGCGCTTTAGACCACTGAGCCATCCTGCCGGGCCCCACCACTTTTGTTTTTTTTTACTCTTTTCTTTTTTATGGTACTGGGGATTAAACCCAGTGCCTTCATACTGAACTACACCCACAGCCCTTTTTATTTTTCGTGGGACCGGGGTTCAAACTCACAGCCTTGTACTTGTCAGGAAGGCACTTGTGTCACAGAGCTAACTCCTCAGCCCCTTCAAAAGCTAATTAAAAAAAAACAAACAAACATATAAACAGGGCTTGGTGTGCGCTGTGTAGTTCCAACTGCTCTGGAAGCTGAGGCAGAAGCTTTGCTTGATCCCAATCATTTGAAGTCAGCCTGGGCAACACAGTGAACCCTTGTCAATAAATAAATAGGGGGCCCGGCAGGATGGCTCAGTGGGCTAAAGCATCTGCTTAGGAAAGCTTGGGCGGCTGCAGGGACTGCGGTTCGATCCCTGCTGCGCCACATGCTGCACCACATGCTGTGCCAGCCCTGCCCGCAGGGCAGGCTAAGCTGGCCATAAAAATGAGTGAATAAACAAATAAAGGTTCTGAAACAGGAAAAAATAAATAAATAAATAAAATTATTGTTTTTAAAAAGAGTTCTGAAACAAGAAAAAAATAAATAAAATTGTTTTTACAAAATAAAATAAGAGCTGGGCGTGGTGGTGCACGCCTGTAATCCTAGCACTCAGGAGGCTGAGGCAGGAGGATCGGTGCGAGTTTGAGACCAGCCTGAGCTATAAAACTGAGGTCAAGGCCAGCCTGAACTGCATAACAAGACCCTGTCTCAAAAAGACAAAAATAAAATAAAATAAATAAAAAATAAACTTTAAAAAAGTTTTTAATAAATAAATAAGCTTCTGTTCTACGACTGGTTTCTTTTATTCTTTGCTTTGTTTAGGAATTTTTTGAGGCCATGTCTCACCGGGCAACCCAGGCTGGCTTCGAATTCATGGTGATCCTCCTGCCTCAGCCTCTTGAGAGCTGGGATTACAAGGGTGCACCGCCACACTCAGCTCTATGACTGATTTCTTACAGGTAACATTATATTTCTGAGATTTATCCACTTGATCTCATGCACCTGAATAGATTCAGGTGCACAATTTGGAAGATTACCATGACTCTTTCCCTCTGGTGCATTTTTGTGTAATCTCCTCCTGCTGAGTGTGGGTGGGCTTCACAATTTCCTTGCAATCAAGAGAGTGGGACAACAGTGACAATGTCACTCCTTTGGCTATGTTACTCGGTAACAATAAAGACTTTTGCAGATAACACTGAGGTCCCTAATCACTGGACTCTGAGTTAATCAGATGGGAGACAATCCTGGGCCTTGCCTGACCCAATCAGGTGAGCCCTTAAAAGTGGGGGTAGGGATCAGCGATTCTGTTTCTAGCTTTTATTTCCCCATTTGAAGACAGGATCTGCTGTCCTGACTGGCCCCGTCTGCCTGCTTGAGGCAGCAGCTAGGGTTAAAGGCATGTCCCGTCGTGCCCAGCTTCTGTTACTGGCTTAGATGAAATAAGCTGCCCAGAATTCCACAGCCACATAGAAACACGTTTTGCCAACCGTCTGAGGGAGATTAGAAAGAAATCCTTTATTGTTCATGCCTCAAGATCAGAATGCGGGGCTGGGGTGTAGCTCAGGGCCAGGCGCCTGCACAAAACCCTGGATTTGGTCCAGCACTGCAAAGGGAAGGGGAGAGGAAAAAAAAAAAAAAAAAGATGAGATGGTAGCCTGCTCAGTGTGTAATTTTAGCCTTCTGCTATCCTTAGCAGAGAATTTAGCTAAAATATACCTACATTTCCAGCCCATAGAGACTGCAAAGAAATTGCTGTTTTGTTTGCAATGCCGAGTACCCAATCCCAGGCCTCCCCCACGTGAGGTGAAGCCTCCGCCCCGAGCCACATCCCCAGCCCGGCGTGCTATTTTAAGCCACCAAGTTGGTGGCATCCACAGAAAACTATTACAATCTGTAAACTATTGCTTGTCTTTGCCAAAGAATACCTCCTTAAATAAGGTAGACTTTTTCACGGACAGATATGTTCAAATCAAGCTCCTGCAAATCATCTTTGTCTTAATGGACACAGATTCTGTGGCACAGGCTGTGCACGTCTGTTCAAACTCATTGGAAAATATCAGTGGGTTTTTCAAACTACATCCCAAGAGGCTAGGAGGGAAGCTGAAGCTGAGTATGAGATCCTAGGTTCAATCCCCTTAAGCACATAAACACACATACACACACACACACACACACACACACACACAGAGCAAACAAGGGGAAAAAGCCCACAATGTCAGCAAGAAATAAAAGGAAACAAGATACCTCCCTAACACAATTCAGGGAGTTAGGTGTGGTGTCACACACCTATAATCCCAGCACTCTGGGAGCCTGAGGCAGACTGCAAGTTTCAACCTAGACTGGACATACCTGTCTCAAAATAAAGAATTAAAATGGCCTGTAAGGCCCGGCAGGATAGCTCAGTGGTCTAAAGCGCCTGCTTGGGAAAGCTTAGGCGGCTTCAGGGACCACATTTCAGTCCCCAGCACCACATGCTGCACCAGCCCTGCCCTCAGGACACGCTGAGTCGGCCATAAAAATAAATAAACAAAAGTTCTGAAACAAAATAAAATGGCCTGTAAATATAGTTCATTCAGTATGCAGTAAAGAAACCCACACACACACACACACACACACACACATACACACATGTGCGCACACAAAGGGGAGCCATTGATGTTATGATCACATTACATGACTGGTGGCAATACAGACTGTAGGTAGAATTCACACTCCTATTCACCAGGTTCCACTTAAGTCACTTGGGACCAGCCTAGAACCAGTGTCTTGGGGCTTTTGTTTTTGTTTTTCATTGCTGGGGCTGGAACTCAGGGCCTTGGCTACCTAGGCAAGTGTTCTGCTGCAAGCCACACCGCCTAGGCCTTCTGTGTGTTTCTAGTGGTCAGTCCTGGTCATCACTTGAGTCTGTTCCAGCACGGACACTGCCTGTGCTCAGAGCTGTGGACTTAGTGTTGTGTTTTATAGTTTGATTCTGGACCAGTTTACAAGTCTGGCTGGTATATTGACCAGGAACTAGGTGGCAAGCACATGGAAGAGCTTTTATTTTATTCAACCTACAATCATTTTTTTTTTTTTTTTTTTCTCGGTTTGGTGGATTGAATTCAGGACCCTGCGCTTGCCAGGCAAGCACTTATTCCACTGAGCTACCTCCCCAGCCCCAACATATGATCAATTCTTTCAATGAGATATTTTACTTTTTTTTTTTTAACCAATTCTTCCAAATCTAGTAGTCTCAGTTTACTTTACGTTTATAACATGCCTAAATTTGGACCGGCTACCTTTTCGTGCTTCACAGGCACGTGTGCCCCACAGTCAAATATGGACCTATCTTTTGGGTGCAGGGCATTCTGGATGTTTTCTACATGCAGTGTGATTTTTATGGCAAGGTGACATCACTGCTAGTGAGAAAAGCTTTTCTGAGAAGCAGCTAAGGAGCGCCAGCCATTCCCGCAGTCCGGGCTGTGCGGTCCCACGTGCCACCCCCCGCCCACGCTGCGCCCTCGCCCCGCCCAGCCCTAGCCCCGCCCCCGCGAGGGCCTCTTCTCCCCGTGGGCCCCGCCCCCGCGCACAGTGTCGTCCGTGGCTATTTTAAAGCTGGTCCCCTCGACCAGTTTGTTTCTGTCCCCAGGTGCCGTTCACCAAAACAAGCCAGACTTTGAAGGGAGCGGAGGGGTGGATCTCTGAGCTCTCGCGGGACCCCGCCCCCTATTGGTACCTTGGCTACGACCGGAAGCGATGTCATGACGCCTTCGGTCGCTTCCGGCGCCTAGTGCGCCGGTCAAAGGGTTGCTTCTCTTGATTGTTGGGGGGGGGTAGGCCGTGCTTTCTTTGAGACGCTCATGTGAAGCAGAATTCATGTGTGTCTGGGAGGCGACAAAGCACAGGAATGACTGCCAGAACCGCGGGTCCCCTCGGCTCGGCCGGGTCCGGGCGGCCCCTGGAGGCCTGGGTCCCCTGGAGAAGTTAGGGCGGCAGCGTCGCTACGCAACCACTCCCTCCGTCTCCCCCTTTCCCTCCAAGGAAGCCTCCCAGGAGGACATCGGGGTGCAGCTCCTTGGGGAAAGCCCTAACCAGGCATGCATAAGACCGTGGGTTCCACCCTGCCATAAAATAAAACAACTTTCCAGAAAACCTCTTGGGATTTTTTTTTTTTTTTTCAGAAAGGAAAAAAATTGCCCTGAGTCTAATCACGTTGAATCCAGCATGCATCTCCCATCCTCAAGGACATGACAGTTCCAACCTATTCTACACTTTTTAAAAACTATTTATTTAGCTATCATATGGGCAGCTCATCCTGCCCTGAGTGTGTGGCTGGCACAGCATGTGCTGCCGGGGATCGAACCGCGTCCTGGTGGTTGACTAAGCAGGCGCTTTAGGCTGCTGAGCCATATCGCCAGCTCCCAACCCGTTCTGGTGAGCACGGAGTGAGAGGCGGCTGGAGAGGGGCTCCCCTCGCTGTTCTCATGTAGACAACCTCACTGTGTTTGTGTGAGTCGTATGTCTATTTTTGTCCCAAGATTACGGCCAGGTAAGAAGATAAAGATCCCTTGTCAGGTCCCAAGGCAGGAGTATCTCCTGTGTGCGTCCTGTAATAAACAGGCACAGGGTTCCGTGTTGGCGCTCAGGGAAACTAAACACTCAGCTGTTCGGCCTTATGGGAGGCTCCTAGGCCTGAGCATCCCCCTCGGAGCTTTGAACAAGTGCCACCGGCATGGTGGGCCTGCACTTCCGGGACTGGGGCAGGAGGCTGCCGTAGTCTGTATGGTGAGCTCGAGGCCATCCCAGGCCACCTCGCGAGACCCTGGCGCCAAAGCAAACACGGAGCCTCCAGGAGGAAAGAGCTACCTGTTTAACATGTGCGCTGGGCAGGTGCCCTACCCCGGACCTGTATCCTTAACCCACAACTCTGTAAATAATTGAATTCACCCTTTTCTTTTGGAGGCACTGGGGAATTGAACTCAGGACCTCGCGCTTGTCAGGCAAGCGCTTATTCTACTAAACTTACTCCCCAGCCCCAGACTATTTAAAATAATAGTGTGAAATAATACCTGCTTTGTGGAGAAAACTAAAATTCTCCGTGTTGTTTCAAAATGGGGTTTGGGTGTTTTCATTCAAAAAAATCATTGAAGATGGATGTGTGTTTGCTTTCTGTGGTCCTGGGTAGTGAAATCAAAGCCTTGCATTGAGCTCCATTCTGGGTCCATTTTATTTTATTTGAATTTTTTTTTTCTTGTTTCAGAACTTTTGTTTGTTTCTTTCTTTATTTTTATGGCCGGCTCAGCCTGCCCTGAGGGCAGGGCTGGCACAGCATGTGGTGCCGGGGATCTAGCCACGGTCCCTGCAGCCACCCAAGCTTTCCTAAGCAGACACTTTAGACCACTGAGCCATCCTGCTGGGCCCCTCTGGGTCCATTTTAGAAATGTGTATTTATTTATCTTGGCGTTTCAGAGCAGGGTCTTAATCTGTATTCCAGATTAGTCCTCATGTCACTTGCAGCCTAGGCAGACCGGGAACGCCTGTGATCCTCCTGCCTCGGCCTCCGAGGGCCTGGATCACACTCATGCGGCACCATGCCTGGGGATGTTGAATTTTTTTTTTTTTTTAACAAAAAGAGAAATCATACACTTTACTAGACAAGCTACTCTGAGGAAGTTTACGAGGACGTGGTTAATGCAAGCCTGCCATTTGTTTGTGTGTGTCTTGGTGCCCTTGATGCACGTTGGTGCCTGGGTGCATACTGGCACCAGGAATGCTCTGCGTGCCTGACAAAGTCAGAACTTACAAGCTCTGAAGGCCAAGTCATTGTCTCACAGCTGTGTTCACTGATGAAGTAAGAGAAAAAAAAAAAAAAAGACGTGCTAGGAACATTCGCCTAGAAGTAGAAGTCAGAAATTACTCTCCTGGTCTTACCAAACACTGTTTTTTGTTGTTGGTTTGTTTGTTTTTGTTTGTATTTTAGGGATGGGTCCACAGGGTGTTTGGGATCTCACTGCTAGATCAGACTCATGTGATCCACCTGCTTGCAGCCTCCCAAGAAGAGCTGGGAGTATAGGCATGTGTGCCACCATGCCCAGTCTCAGTTGCTGTCTCAGTGCACCTTGGGCGGGGCCAGCAGGCAGGCCTGGGGATTGAACCTCAGCCTCTGTACCTGCTTGCAGGTGCTTCAATCGCTGAGTTATTTGGCTGGCTCCCATCACTGGTTTTTATGTCTTTCTTTCTTTTTATTTATTTATTTTTATTTTTTAAATTTATTTATTTTATTTTCTTGTTTCAGAACCTTTATTTGTTTATTCACTCATTCTTATGGCTGGCTCAGCCCGCCCCAAGGGCAGGGCTGGCGCAGCATGTGGTGCCGGGGATCGAACTGCGGTCGCTGAAGCCGCCCAAGCTTTCCCAAGCAGGCGCTTTAAACCACTGAGCCATCCCGCCAGGCCCCTCTTTCTTTCTTTTTAAACTTTATTTATTTATTTATGGCCAGCTCAGCCTGCCCTGGAGGTGGGGCTGGCGCAGCATGCGGTGCAGGGATCGAACTGCGGTCCATGTAGTTGCCAAGGCTTGCCTAAGCAGGCGATTTAGACCACTGAGCCATCTCACCAGCACCCCCCCCCTCTCTCTCTCTCTCTCTCTCTCTCTCTCTATATATATATATATATATATATATATATATATATATATATATATGGTTTTTGTTTGTTTGTTTGTTTGTTTTTCTGGCGGGTCCGGGATTTACACTCACAACCTTGTACTTGTTGGGCAGGCACTTGTGCCATGGAGCTATCTCCCAGCCCCTGCTCTGTATTTATTTAACAGTGCCATCCCCTGCCAGTAACAGAAAACCCAACTAACAGTGGTTGAAACAGATTTTTCTCATATTCCAAGAGTATAAACCTTTGCAAATTGTGTTGGTTCTGCTATTCCGTAAGACCATCAAGGACCCAGCTGTCTCCGGCCTTGGCATGGTGGCTTTTCACATCTATCATTGCTCTCACTCTGCAGGCCACAGAATGGCTGCAGAAGCCCCAGCCCTCTCACCCTGACACTGACAGTAAGTGCAGAAATCTGGTAGATGATGATTTTTTAATAATCTAGGGCACTGGGCAGAGGGGAGAGAGCTCAGCAGCGTAAGTACTTGCCTGCAAGAGCAAGGTCCTGAGTTCAACCCCTGGTAAATAAGCAAATAATCTGGGGCACTTCACGTTAGTATAGCACAGCAACAGGGATGAGTGGTTTCTGCCCAGAGAAGAGACAGCATGGCCAAGGGCCACGCTCAAGGGAAAGCTCCCGTCATGTCCAATAGAAAGCAGAACAAAAATTGTGAGACAGTCTCACTGAATTGCCTGGCTGGATCTCACTTTTTTTTTTTTTTTGGCAGGACCAGGATTCAAACTCAGGACCTTGCACTCGCCAGGCAGGCACTTGTGTCACGGTGCTATCTCCCCAGCCCCTGAACCTCACTTTGGAGTGCTTCTCTTCAGCTTCCAGAACACCTGGATTACAAGCTAATGGGACCCTGTCGCTATACTTGGATTTTTTTCCCTCTTGGTACTGGGGATGGGCCCTGTGGCCTTCTCACTAAGGTCCGTGCCCAGCCCTTTTGAGCCAGGGTCTTGCTAATATACCAAATCACCTTTTTTTGTTTTTCAATGCATTTAATATAGGGTCTACAGGGTCTCGCTAAACAGATCGGTTTCATACTGAGCCCCCAGTTATCAGCCTCCCAAGCTCTGGGATTACAAACGTGCACCACCACGCCCAGTCTCAGTCACCATCTCAGGCTGCCCCAGGGTGGGGGTCAGTGGGGGGATTGGGGGCCGGCACTGAACGGGGAGGTATCGGGTTCCGGATCAAATTCCCAGCGTCTTTGTGAGCATGTGCTTTAGTCAACAGAGCTATCTGGCTGGCCCTCTGTTAATCTACCGAATTACCCAGGCCAGACCAGACTGGGACCTGTGAGCTCCTGCTTCAGCCTCCCTGCCCAGAGCGCTAGGATCCCACACAAAGGGCAGTGCGTCATAATGTACAGCCAGATACACGGAGGGTTTTTTGTGGGTTTTTTTTTTTTTTTAACTTTATTTACTTATGTTATGGCCGGCTCAGCCTGCCCTGGGGATGGGGCTGGCACAGCATGTGGTGCTGGGGATTGAACTAAGATCGCTACAGTTGCCTAAGCTTGCCTAAGCAGGTGCCTTTGGCCACTGAGCCATCTCATCAGCCCCTCCATGGAGGTTTTTGAGGTGCTACATATTTTAGGATGTCACCCACTGTAATATTTCTGCAAAAGTGCTTCCTCACTCCGTCTCATTGAGCCTAGGGAACGCTAGGCTACATGCCCAGCCCTTTCTGTTTATTTCTTTGATTTTAAGACAGCATCTTGCTGTTACCCAGGCTGACCTTGAGTTTGTAACCCTCCGGCCTCTGCCCTGTAAGTGGCTGACAATTCTAGCACATACCACACCACTATCCCTGTCCTTCTTGTTTTGAACTGTTTTCTCCATGTCTTGTGTCATTTACTTATTTATTTATTTATTTAATTTTTTGCCAGACTGGGTTTGAACTCATGACTTGTACTTGCCAGGCAGGCACTTCTGCCACAGAGCTATCTCCCTGGTCCTTTTAGAAAATAATTTTTTTTTCTGTCTTTTTGAGACAGGGTCTCGCTGTACAGTTCAGGCTGGCCTTGAGCTCAGTTTTGTAGCCCAGGCTGGTCTCGAACTCTCACCGATCCTCCCGCCTCAGCCTCCCGAGTGCTGGGATTATAGGCATGCGCCACCACGCCCGGCTCCTTTAGAAAATAATTTTAAAAGTATATTTTTAGGTAATTGTTTTGGCAGTTTCTTTGTTTTTTTTTTTTTTGGCAGTTTCTGAATCAGCATTTTGTAAACATGCTTGCAAGTTATTCTAGAGATGGGAGAATCAAATATCAGCTTGAGGGGCTGGGGAGATAGCTCTGAGGCACAAGTGCCTCCCTGGCAAGTAGAAGGTTGTGAGTTTGAATCCTAGTATTGCAAAAAAAAAAAAAAAATATATATATATATATATATATATATATATATATATATATATCAGCTTGAAATGCAAGACAATTTGTTTCCAAAAAGGTGTGAGGAGGCCTGGCAGGATGGCTCAGTGGTCCAAAGCGCCTGCTTAGGAAAACTTAGGCAGGTGCAGGGACCACAGTTCGATCCCCAGCACCACATGCTGCACCAGCCCTGCCCTCAGGACAGGCTGAGCCGGCCATAAAAATAAATATATAAACAAACAAAAGTTCTGAAACAAGAAAAAATAAATAAATAAAATAAAAAATTCTTTAAAAAAAAAAGGTGTGAGGGTACATGCCTATAATCCTATTACTTGGGAGGCTGAGGCAGGAGGATTGCTGTGAGTTTCAGCTCCCTATGAGTTTGAGGCCAGCCCAGGCTACCTAGTTTGAGTTCGAGACCAGTCTGAACCACCTGTCAGAACCCTGCCCCCACAAAAGTTAAATGTTTCCATAAAGAATAATCAGTATCTGATCCATTTTTTATCCTAAATCAACACCCTCAGGTAGACATTCAGAAATACAGTGCTTGAGGGCCGGCCAGATAAATTCAGCAGACTAAAGGCCTGCTTAGGCAGCCTCAGGGACTGCAGTTCAATCCCCAGCATGCCGCGCCAGCCCCACACCAGGCTGCGACAGCGATTGAGCCTGGGCGTGGCGGCGCACACCTGTAATCCCAGGGTTTGGAGGCTGAAGACAGGAGAATCACTACGAGTCCAGTGTGTATAGTGAGACCCTGAAGACCCTGTACTATATACATCAAAAATGAAAAGAAAAATGTGGTGCTTGAGCCAATGTAGCGTGGCCAAGTGTTTCTGTGAATGTTAAGTTTTACGCTGTGACTCCTGCGTGCCCCTTGCATTTCCGTGGCACGGCAGCAGGCAGTCACTCCGTGGCCACCACAGAGTCCACAAATCATGACCACTGCGTTCCTTTAGCACATTTATGGTACGGCCAAACTTTGTATGTCTTGCTGCTGAGGAGCTCTGAACCACCAGTGGTACATAAGTGTCCCTTGGGAGATTGGCAAGGGACAGTCACATTGGGTGGTAAAAGCGCCACCAGGCAGTTCAAGCCAGCTCAAACCGGCAGGAACATGTTAACATACTGGGCTCTCTGCCACAAACGGAGAAAGAAGCAACCATCAAAACAGACACAGTACTGCCACCGTGAGGCGACGGTTTTACTAGAAAAGATGATTTTATTTTTCACGATTTTTTTTTTTAAATAGTGTCTTGGTGGAGCCTGGCATGGTGGCGCACTTGGGAGGCTGAGGCAGGAGGATCAGTGTGAGTTTGAGACCAGCCTGGGCTACAAAAGTGAGCTCAAAGCTAGCCTGAACTGCACAGTGAGACCCTGTCTCAAAAAAAAAAAAAAAAGACAAAAAAATAGTGTCTTGGTTACTCTTCTATCGTTGCTGGGACAAATACCCGACACCCAAAATGAAGGAAGGAAAGGTTTATTTAGCTCACAGTTCCTGGAGGTTTCAGTCCATACTTAGCTGGCTCCAAGGCAGAAAGGCACATGGCAGAGAGTAGCAGTTCATGGTGGCAGAACAGCAACAAAATGGTGACAGAGGCAATGGAACAACCAGGGGAGCAGAGAGCAACAGTATGCGTCTGTCTCCCTGTTTCTCTTTGTATTCCATTCAGGCTCTCTGCCTCAGCCTATGCACCTTAGGCTCCACCCATGATCCCAGAAGTACTCAGACCCATAATCCCATCAGTACTAACACACATAATACCAGTGGATCATGAGGCAAGTCTCAAACTTGAGAAGTCCCCGCCCCATGATTGCATGAGGCTTTGGGGGGACAACTAGACAGAAACCATTACAAATAGGATCTCTTTATGTAGCTTAGGCTAACTGAACTCACTGTAGCCCAGGCTGGCTTCAGAGTCATGTTACTCCCCCTACCTCAGTCTCCTATCCTCACTGTCTTTCTAAATATTAAATGCCTTGAGTTCTGTCCTCGGGTCCTGCACAATGGCACGCTGTGATGCTGCGTCTTTGCTGGCCCTGCTGGCCCTGCTGGCCCTGACCAGCATGGACACCATTGTTCATACTGCAAGACTTCAGGTTTATTCCTGTCACGCAGCAGAGAACGGGAAGCCTAATTACCTGAATTGCTGTGCATCTGGATTTCATCCACCCCCAACTACTATACAATTGTTCAAAAAATGGGCAAGAGATAAAGTCTGAAAAGTCAGATCTTTCTTTTAGCAAAGACTGGACTTTCTATCTTCCGGCGCACGCTCCTTCTACGCCGAATGAGGAAGATGAGTATGCCTGCGGTGTTATGCATGTCGCACTCCACACCACTGGTCGCTAAGTGGGATCAAACCAGGTAGCTAACGTTTTGATCAGAATGAAGATATCCCAGTTTGGACAGCACTAATTCCAAATTGTTTCTTTGCTTTTTGTAGTTGATGAGTTCATATACTTTGTGTACCCAGTAAGGAAATTGTAATGCAATTAATGTAGGCATTATCCTTGTGCTTCTACTTTGGGCACTGTGTACGTGTTTATTTTTCCATGGAGTCAAGACTATCAAGACAAGAAAACTGGGCTGGGAGCATAGCTTAGTGGCACCCATGCCTGTCTGCTTGCCTGGAAGTGCAAGGTTGTGAGTTCGGTTGTGAGCTCGAACCAAGAAAAACTCTGCATGCTAATATTTGAATCTTAAGTACTTTAAACAATAAAATCTTTTATTAGAAAAAAAATAAATATTAAATGCCTTAGACTTCACATGGAACCAGTATTTTCCACCAATCACTGATATTCTAATAAATCCCTATGGAATGTGATTTTTAAAAAACTGTTACACTTTTCTACACAGAAATTTAGAAAGCTAAGCTTATAAAAAATTGTAGCCTGTCAATCCTACGGCATTTTTCCTTGTCTCGTTTTCTCTTTAATTACCCTTTTCTTTTGGTTTTCTTTTAAAACAAACATTGACTTGAGAGAGAGTATAGTGATAATTGTAATCACATTAGAAGCAGCACACATCTAGAAGACCAGAATGACAAGCATTCCAAGCATGATTTTAGTCTCACACGTTGCTACTCTGAGTGTCAAGAACCTGTTGGAGATTCTTAGATGGAAATAAATTATTAACAAGCTTGTTCTTATGGGTTTTTTGTTTGTTTATTTGTTTGTTTAAGGTGGGCTCTCCTATGTTGCCAAGGCTGATTTTGAACTTCTGTGTTCAGCTGATCCTCTTGCCTCAGCCTCCTGAGTAGCTGGAGCTACAGGTATGTGTCACCCTATCTTGCTGTCCAAGAGGTTTTATTTTGGAGCCTGGGGATACAGCTCAGTAGCATATGCACTTGCCTGGCTTCCCAAATTCATATGCAGTAGCATATGCACTTCCCAAATTCATTCCCCGGTATAAAAGAGAGAGAGAGAGAGAGAGGGAGAGAGAGAGAAAGAGAGAGAGAGAGAGAGAGAGAGACAGAGAGACAGAGAGACAGAGAGACAGAGAGACAGAGAGAGACGAGAGACAGAGAGAGAGAGAGAGTTTTTATTTTTATTTGTTTACTTATTATTGTGGGGATGGGGCTGGCACAGCATGTGGTGCTAGGGATCGAACCGCAGTCTCTGCGGTTCCCTAAGCTTGCCTAAGCAGGTGCTTTAGACCACTGAACCATCTCACCGGCCCCGAGTTTTTACTTTTATTTGGTATCAGACATCAACCTCAGGACCTTACTCTTGCCAGGCAGGTGCTGTGCCACTGAGCTATCACCCAAGCTTAAGAGTTTTTAAGAAGGTAAATTGGCAAGGACCTTGTTATTCCTCCATATCTTTATGGACTGGACAACACGGCACACTGTTTGAATGGTCACTTGAGGCAAGGACACCACAAGGTGTCCTCACCCCCAAGGCTGCTGAGCCCAGGCACTCACCGGACCGAACTAGAGAATTCCCTTCCTCTTACAGGGACCCAGCAGCAGCTCCTGTACAGCCTGCGCCTAGGCTTAATGAGAACGAGAAATACTTCAAAGAACTTACCCATGGGTTGGAGAGATAGCCCTGTGGCACAAGTGCCTTCCTGGCAAGTGCAAGGTCATGAGTTCAAACCCCAATCCTGAAAGAAAAAAAAAGAAAAAAAGAACCTACTCAGTAATCCAAAGCACTGTCGAGGGCTACAGAAGCTGAGGTGAATCAATGGATGACTGGCACCGTTCAAGCGCAGGGTACTTGGCCTCCACATGTACCCTGTGTATCCATTTCAACTGCCTCACAACATTTGGAAGTCCACATTTCAGGGACCAGGGATATAGCAGTTCATTGGCACAGCTCCTGCCTGGCAAGCATAAGGTCGTGTCTTAGTTACTTTTTACTCATTGCTGGGACAAATACCTGACACTCAAGATGAAGGAAGGAAAGGTTTATTTAGCTCACAGTTTGTGGAGGTTTCAGTCCATATTCGGCGGGCCCAAGGCTGAGTGGAACAGAGCAGAGAGCATCCAGTTCATGGCGGCGGAATAGCAACAAAATGGTCGCAGAGGTAGTCAACCAAACAGGGCAGCAGAAAGCAACAGCTCTAGTCTGTCTCTCTAGCTCTCTTTATATTACATTCAGGCTCTCTGCCTTAGCCTCCACCTTAGGCTACACCCATAATCCCAGAAGCACTTCGACCCATAATCCCATCAGTACTAAAACCCATAATCCCAGGGATCATGGATCAAGTCTCAAACTCTAGATCAGTACTAAATCACATGATCCCAGTGACTTATGAATCAAGTCTCAATCTATAGAAGTCCCTTGCCCAGTGACTTCATGAGGCTTTGGGGGGACAACTAGACATAAATCATAATACCTTTTTAATTTTATGTATTTAGTACAGGATGTACAGTGTCTCACTACACAGGGCATACTCATAGTGATCCTCCTCGCTCGTGCTGGAATTACAGGCGCTGCCACCACGCACAATTTCAACCGCCGTCTCAGTGCGCCTTGGGGGCGGGGCCAGCACCACATCGGGGATTAAACCCCAATCCCTGCTCCTGCGTGAGCAGGTGCTTTATACTGAGATATCTGGCCGGCCCTCATCTTTTTTATTTATTTATTTATTTATTTATTTATTTATTTATTTTGTCTTTTTGAGACAGGGTCTCACTATGCAGTTGAGGCTGGCCTTGAGCTCACTTTTGTAACCCAGGCTGGTCTCGAACTTGCACCAATCCTCCTGCCTCAGCCTCCCAAGTGCTGGGATTACAGGCGTGAGCCACCACGCCCGGCTCTTCATCTTTTTTAAAATGCCTCATTTGTGCAGGGCGTAGTGGTGGTGGCTATAAGCCAGCTACTCCGGTAGAATGGCAAGCGTGGGTGGTTCACTAAGGCCTGGTGCTTATCTATCAGATCCATAGGATGTCATGTCTTATATTTTCGATGCCCCCACCCGCAGCGTCGTGTTTCCAGAGCTGGCTGGACCTAGAGCGTGTGATACTGGGATTAAGGGCGAGTGATACGAAATTGGAATCGGCATAGTTCTGCGTGTGGCCGAATGGATTTTCTGAACATGGGAGCCCCACTCTGGCGGTGGATGGAACCACCCAGAAGCCTTGTAACCTGGATGTGACCGAGGGGCGAGCCAGGCTCGCTGCTGCCAGCACTGCTGCCTTCTGCCTGCTCCGCTGCCCGGGACGGTTTCTGCCCTGCCATATCCCCCCGCCTGGATCCCAGTGTGTACTGAAACCGCCAGAAACTGGAGCCCAAATAAACCTTCCCTCCTGTAGTTCATGGGCACCAGATATTTTGTCTTGGCAGAGAGTAAAGGAACTAAAGACTTTCTGTCTCAAAATAAAATGAAAATGGTTAGCGAGGCAGGAAAGTGCTTCCCGGGTTCAATGTCCAGTACCACAAGCAGAGGGGGGAAATGTTACAAAATAAAGGAACATGGGTAAGTTTCACTTTACCGGCTTGGTTAACTTAAGCAGTCCCAGTAACTATTGCCCTGAAGTACTACACACTAGACATGACATTCTTGCGCTAGGTACAGAGTCTCTTAATGCTAGTATGCCACAGCGCTGCCCCAGGAAAGCTAATGTTATGGTTTATATCTAGTTGTGCCTCCAGAACTTCCTGTTCCAGCCCAGCCCAAACCCCACCGCTGGGAGCTGAGCCTGCGCACCCGCCGCGGGTAAGCCCCTGCGCCCCTCTGCCCCGCCTCTGCGTTCCCGAGACTAACTTTCTGTTCCAGCCCAGACCCAAACCGCACCGCTGGGAGCTGATCCTGCGCGCCGGCAGGGTCAGGATCCTTGGCCTGCCTTCCCTTTCCTCGCCCCCCCCCTTTTTTTTTTGAACCCCTCCAGCCCAAGCTCCAGCACTGAACCCATCAAATAGCCCGTTTGGCAACCGTTCCGGTCCACGAGCCTACCAGGACTACTCAATCCCAAAGCTCCACCTCCACCTACAGACCCCATCCGCCAGGATTCACAAAAGCTAGC
>PVJA010037106.1:0-20634 GCA_004027025.1 Myocastor coypus
GAAAGTTAACTCACATGGGCTTAAACAACAAAGAACGAGGGCAGGACCTGCGACTGAAGGAAGGCAACAAGGATGCAGCTTGCTTGTACTTCTTTGCTCTGCCCTTCACAGCTTTAGCTTCCTCTTTTGTTACTGCAGTCTGAATGTCAGTGGCGTGGCAAGGCCAGGCTTCCTCACTGCCAACTCACAGGGCAAGGAAGAGCTGCCTGTCCATGGCTGCCAGGCCTGAGGAAAGTGCTTGTCTGGAGCCCTCAGGGTAGCTCTCCCTGAGTCCTGCTGACCCCACAGGCCTAGGCCTGTCCATCCATGAAACAGTCCCTGACAAGAAGGAGGCTTCCGTGAGTTGCTTAGATGAGTGATGGGATGAAATCACAGCACTTTCTGCCCAGAACAATTTAAATTCACACCTGTATGCTATCGAGACTGTTGCACAAAGATCTAAGTAAGTTGTCATTGTTAAAGACACAAAAACTTTTAGTAGGAGAAAGTTACAGTTAGGTAATATTTCTACAGATTGGTCTTAGTTACCTTTCTTGTTTCTGACACAAAAGACTTGATACCGAAGGTTTAAGGAGGAAAAGTTTATTTGGCCCACAGCTTGTGGAGGTTTTAGTTCACCAGTGCCTGCCTGCAAGGCAGAGTGGTGTAACAGACAGGCACCAAAGAGGAGACGCAGTTGATGGAAGCAGAAGGTATGAAGACAGGCAAGGGCCAACCACAGCTGTTTGGATCCTTATGTCTTATCCAGGCTGCTTAGGCTGGGTGGCACTCTCGTGCTTAATGCTAGTGCCTGATCCTAGCATTGCAGCAGGAATTGACTCCCACATCACACACTTTAGATCTAGCCACCTCGGCAAAGCCTCACCTATGCCTGCATGGGGACTTGGGGCAAATCTAAACACAAACCATAACATTCCTTCCTGCTTCACCAAAGACTCTTGTGTATCCCTCTATGCAAAAAGCATTTAGTCCATTCCAAGAGTTTCCAAAGTCATAATAGTCTCAGCATTGCCGAGAAGTCCAAGTCCAAAGTCTCCTCTTATAAGGCAAACTCTTCACCCCACACATCTGTACAAGTGAAAACAAAGTTAAGCATTTCCAATGTTCAATGGCACAAGAGAGTAATTTCCCTTCCAAAAGTTACAAACAGGGGTAGAAGCAAAGTATGGGAACAAGGCAAGACCAAAATCCAGCAGGGCAAACATTAAATCCCATAGTTTCACTTCCAGTATCCCTGGCAATCTGTGGCAAGCTGAGAACTCCAGAGTGCTAGGGTGGCTCCATCTCTGATGCACTTCCTGTGGCAGTAGCTCCCATGGTGCTCTCTTTGGCTGGCTCTGCTCTTCCTGGCATATTTTCTCAGACTGTCCACATTGCTGGGTTCTTCAAATGTTTGTAGTCTCCACTGCACCTTTGGCTTCACATTCACAGCTTCACACATTTCCCCCAGACTCAAAAGTCTGTCTTCCCAGCCTTTCTTCTGAAATCTGGGTAGAAGCTATCCTGTCCATGAAGTCTTACACTCTCTATGCACCCTAAACCAGGTCCACATGGATCATGCCCAGGTCTGCCCCCAGCTGGAGCAGTAGCCAGGTTTCCTTTACTCTAGGATGTAGAAAGCAGTCTTCATGAAGCAAATCTTGAGGAAAATACTCCTTAGACCACTGCCATCCTGGAACACAGTACTTTGCATCTGTCTTCTCAGAGCAAGGCTCTGAGGCTGCAAGCACTGGAGTCCTGCTGGTTCTTGAGCTGTCTTTGGGCCATGCTTTCTTTTTCTTGCTAGTCTCCTCAGCAGCAAATTTCTCCTCCATTCCATCTTTGTAGGCTGAAACTTTACTGCAACTTCCTTTGCTCTTGATTCCCAACCTAAATCCAGCGGAAGACTGCCAACAGTAGCCATGCCAGTGCTTCAACATTAGTGTGCCTTAAAATTTCTTCTGCTCAACTAATGAGGTTGCCACCCTTAATCTCAGTCTCAGGAAGTCTCTGGACATAAGCAAAATGTAGATAGACTTTTTTCTAAGGCATAGCACACAATATCTGTAGCTCAGTGTCAAAGAAGTTCTTTTCTTAAGAAACCTTGTCAGCCTGGTCTTTACTGGCACAATTTCTATTAGCCTTCTGGTCTTCTGAGCCCTGACCAGAATTATCTATCAAGTACCGCTTTTTCAGCCAGTATTCCTGGACCTTTCCAAGCTTGTCCCAAAGTTACCTAAACTGCATGGTCAGATATAGTCACAGGAATGACCTCATTTCTCTGGTTTCACATTCATTACCTTTAGTTATTAATTTATTACTCTTCTGTAATTGATGCCCAAACTGAAGGAAGGAAAGGGTTATTTGGGTTATAATTTATAGAGGTTTCACTCCATAGTTGGCTGGCTTCAAAGCAATGTGGCATTTCAGACAGTCACCACAGAGGAAAAATAGTTCATGGATGGCAGAAGGTAGCAAATCAACAAAGAACAGATGACCACAGCTTTTCCATTCTTTATATGTTACACGGGCTGCTTGCAGCTTGCAGCACTCACACCCTTCATCTTAACACCTTTTATCCTAGCATGATCCTAGCATGAACCATTTCCAGCACCACACACTCTGGATCCAGCCAACTCTGAAAAAGCCCCGCCTGTGACTGCATAAGCCTTGGTAGGGGGCACATATCAAAGGCCAACCCATGAAAATATTGATATACAGTTTTCCATCATTCCTTGTTTTTGAGTTTTCCCTTTCCTCTCTCAAGTAGGCAGCCAATGTGATACTTTACCTAAGGTGAGACACTTGCAGAACGTATGAGTTTCTTTTCCTCTTGTGAGCTTTACTCTCCCCCAGTGTTGTCATCATTAAAGAAATGACAGAATTTGGGGCATGAGGCAAATGTGAATTTTATTTGTGGGTGTGCATGATATTTCAGATATGCAAGGCTATTTTGCTAGGACAAGGAGAGACTCACTCTGGCTCATGAGAGAAATGGGTGAGGTTTTGAGTCTTCTGAGTAGAGGAGGACTAGCATTCACTTTTGAGTACCATTCCAGGAAAATGTACATTTATGCAGATAAAACTGGATGAACTCAAAAGATTTAGGGTCCCACCAGTCTTGGCAAGAAAACATACCAATTATGTGGGCCAGAAGAAAGACATTTAAGTGACAACCTGTGATGGTACACTTTTTTGAGTCTGAGAGTCAGTCCTCCTTCTCCTTACTGATATTTGAAGTAGTTTTTAAGTTCATGGACTGAGAGTCATATCTGTTCAAGTATCATATTTTGGTTCATTTCATATTAGGACCATAGTTCTTCTATTTTCCTAAATTTTTAAATAGTCTTTCCTTTTCTTTTGCATGTATTCAACTGTTTTTAAAAATGTATTCTGTACAGAGTCTCACTACATAGCTCAGACTCATAGTGACCCTCTTGTTTTCAGCCTTCCCAGTGCTGGGATTATAGGCGTGCACCGCCACACCCAGATTCGGTCGATGGCTTAGTGCATCCAGGGACTGGACTGGCATGGAATGCGGGACTGGGGATCAAACCTTTATTCAACTGTTTAAATCAGTATATCACCACATTTTTAAAAATTAGGAATAGTAATATGGTTTACGCTATAAAAGGAGCATCATGGGAACTCTGAAGACACCAAATTGAGAGGGAAATAGAGGAAATAAGAAGATTCCCAAGTAAGAGATTATATAACCAGGTGTTATGATTTATGGATGTCCCTCCAGGACCTGATGTGCTCATAGGCAGGACTTTTGCAGACTGGTTGAATCATAGCAGTGTACAGCTAAATATGATATTAGGGGCGTGGCCTGGCCAGAGCATGCAGGCCACTAGGGACATAACCCTGTAGGGTGTATCACTCTCTGTCCCAGCTCCTCTTCTCTTTCTACTATCTGGACACCATGATGCAAGCAGCTTCGTGCTGCCCAGGCCTTTCCACCATGCTATTTTGTGCTCACTCTTACTGAAAATGGGCTAAAACTTCTGAACTGTGAGCCAAAATAAACTTTTCTTTTTTTTTTTTTTTTGTCTTTTTGAGACAGAGTCTCACTATGCAGTTCAGGCTGGCCTTGAACTCACTTTTGTGGCCCAGGCTGGTCTCAAACTCACACTGATGCTCTTGCCTCAGCCTTCCAAGTGCTGGGATTACAGGCGTGCGCCATCACGCCCGGCTCAAACTTTTCTTCTTTAAAGTTGTGGGTGTTGCATATCTTGTCCCAGTGACAAGCAGACTAAGACACCTGGGGAGAGATACCGGTACTCTGAGGCAAAAGTGGTAGTAGCAGGAATGATGAAAATGGTTGAACTCAGTGCATAATTTGGAGGCACTCCTACTGACGAATTTTAGTCAATCTATCAAGAAGAATTTACTGTTTCTTTTATGCACCAGGAATAGTTCTGGAGTTACACTACAGGATAAGACAGAGTTATTTTTTTCTGCTCAAAGAGTTCATATTTTAACAGAGGGAAGAGTTAGACAGTATAAAGTGAATAACATAATTTTATGTACTATCAAATAGCAATATAGGGCCTGGCAGGATGGCTCAGTGGTCTAAAGCGCCTGCTTAGGAAAGCTTGGGTGGCTGCAGGGACCGCGGTTCCATCCCCGGCCCCACATGCTACGCCAGCCCTGCCCTCAGGGCAGGCTGAGCCAGCCATAAAAATAAATAAATAAACAAAAAAACAAAAACAAAAAAAAAAGAGAAAATTGACATTAAAAAAAAATCTATATCATCTGATGAGCCTTGGTATATGAACATATCTATCACCACCACCAGTCAAAATACAGCCCATTTCTTATCCTGGAAAGTTCTTTGTGTCCACTTGCTGTTAAGCTCCCCTTTCGCTCTGAGTCTAGGTAACCAGTGACACAATTGCTGTCACAACGGATTTATTTTAAATCTACTTACCTTGAAAAAGATTTATCTTGTGGCCAAAAGGGAACAAGTTAGAAAGAACTAGATTAGAGAGGCCTGGGAGGAGCGAGTCTAGAGGCAGCGAGAGACATGCAACAATGAGATCAGTAATATTTTCCATACATTGTCCATTTAATTTCATTTCATGGCTGCAACAAGTCTGGGGAGGTCACCCCATTTTATGGATAGGGAAGCTGAGGCCCAGGGACAGTAATTAATTTATACAAGATTATACAGCTAATGAGTGCAGTCAGGACTCCGCCGTGTCCGTGTGGCTTACTGCTCTGTGATAGCAAACCCCTCCATCCACTCCATTCCAGACACTGTGCTAAGTGCTTGCATCCTCACGACAACCTGGCAAGGTAGGCGTTCTTATTTTAGTGTTCGTGAGGAAGAAACTGAAGCCCAGAGTCATCACATACCACTGTACACAGCGGGCAGGTCAGGTCAGGCCCATTGATCTAGAATCTATTCTTCGACCCTGTTTTATTTCATCCCAGGGCCAGCCCTGTCTGCCCCTATTCGCAGCAGGTTTCTTTGTTCAACAGATATGCTGAGCTTGCTTTTATTTCCCAACCTAACCAGTCTGCCTCTCCTCTAGCTTTTTCCTCAGGAAGACAGGGAGCCTCTGCCCTCTGCGGGCCTCCTCTTCTGACAACATGCTTGACTTCCCACTGACTCCATCACAGTGCCCAGTGTCCAGTGCATCTTTCCATAAAAGCAAGGGAATACCAAGAGGCTGGCAGCCCTTGCCTGATCAGCCTTTCTGGGGCAGTTTCCTGCAGGGCAGTGTGCACAGGGGCTCCGTACGTGAACAAACAGGTGCAGAAAGTGTTGATGTCAAGCTCAGAAGAGCAGATAGATGATTTCTTTTGGAATTGTGACATGGAGCAGGAGAGGTGAGTACAGAAAAGAGGTATAGTTACAGAGTATGATTAAAAATACAGTTAAAACTCAAAAAATTAAAAATTATTACAGTAAAAAACACATTGTTATGAATCCTCAAGATTCTCTCCCTCTGTCTGAGTACACATCTTAGTATTCCTGCTACTTCCTGAAACACTTCAAGAAGTCTTCTTTCATGGGCATCTTTGCTTGTGCTAGTGTGGCTATCTGGATACCAATTTAAAACTTTTATTTTTCAGGGACATCTGACCCTCAAGCCTCAAGGCCCTGCTTTCTGGCCAGCACGTTCCACAGGCTGAGTCACATCACAGTAAAGTCATGCTTGTTTTGGAAATGGCTCACCCACCCCCTGCCTCTCACGGGCACGGGGCTTTAAAGCCCAAAGTAGCATTTTGCCAGATCTGGTGAATGAAGTGGATAAGGATGCACTGTAATGTTTTCATTTCATTACCATAGCATTTTGAATTAATTCGGGACATTGAGGCCCCAAAAAGATGTCCATGAAATAAAACTTCCAGAACTGCTTCAGAAAACAGCAAAAACTAAGGGACAAATACATTCAAAGTAGCTGGGCATCAGTTTCCTGGGGCATGTGGGCTGCGCTACAGAAATCCAGTGTCTCAGTGTATGAGAGGTGTCCGCCTGGTTGAAGGAATTCTACATGCTCCAGATGCTGGCTGGGGAAATCTGGTATATGTTGTCAACTATCCCAAAGGTCTTTTCCAGGTTCCCAAGAATGCTGTTCCTCCATATGGTGTGGTACCAGCTGACAAGCAACTTGGAGAAGATGGCACTTCTACTCTGGGGATGGTCAACGAGAACAGGAAAGCGAATGTGTTGCGTTCTACAACAAGGTCATCAATACCCACCTGGGGAGAGATTAAGCAGCTCACTGCTCAAGCGAAACAAATAGTGCAAAGCACAGGCACACCTCTCACGGCAGAAAACCTCTTTCTGGCAATGGTAGCACAAATCACCTATAATTCTGCAAAGCCCTTAGAATGCTTTGTAAGCTGTTCTAATGGACCCTCTGTGCAGAAGCCATGATGACCTTACATCAAGCACAATACCCATCTATCCTGTATTCTCCACCTTCTACTCAAAACCTGGACTATAAAACAAAAAAGGGAAATATGGACCATAAAACAAAAAAAAAAAAGATTTAGGCTGGAGAAATGACTGAAATGATGGCAAAGATAGGGACTGCCCAGAGCAACAGTACAGGAACCCTGAAACGATGGTTACAGTTTAAAGCTGGCCTTCAGGGCCATAGCCAAACAGCATCAAAAACAGGCTATCCTCAGATATTTTTGCTCCAGTCACTGTTCTCTGCATACCTGATGGCTTGCTTAGATTAGGTCAAAATAAGTCCTGTCGTACTCTGCCCTGTTCCTTTCCTGTCCCCTGACATGAATTCCTGCACAGATGTCTGTCTTTCCTCTTACACCTTGAGTCAAGAATAAAAGACAAGAACTTCTCAGCTCAGGGCTGCTTCCCTGAGGCTTTCTCATGCTGAGGAGCCTTGGCAGGAGAGCCCCTGTGGGCCTGCTGGAGTTTGGTCTGGACTTTGAGTAATCTCATCCTCTGCGCAAATGTGTTCATATACAGCAACATGCCCCAGTTGTCAGAATTTTCCTGGTCTTGTGGTGATATGGAACCTGGAGCATTAGACACATTAAGCAAGTAGAAATTTGGAAAAGACAGAAATATTAAAATCAGTCTTAAATCAAAAAAAAAAAAAAAAAAGTAGCTGGGCGTGGTGGCGCATGCCTATAATCCCAGCACTTGGGAGGCTGAGGCAGGAGGATCGGTGCAAGTTCGAGATCAGCCTGGGCTACAAAAGTGAGCTCAAGGCCAACCTGAACTGCATAGCAAGACCCTGTCTCAAAAAAAGACCAAAAATAAATAAATAAATAAAAATAAATTCAAAGTGAAGGGGGAGTATTTTGAAAAGGAATAATGGCAATGTGGCTATTATTGCAATAAATTTATTTTTAATTTTAACATTCATTGTATTTTTTATTACTAAGGGCAGGATAATTTATTGGAGAAAAGGAATGAGGAAAGCAATGGGAGAATGAGGAATAGGAATAGCTCCTGAGAGACAGGAAGGGTCCCAAGTGGCTTGTCAATGAGGCCACCTCGCAAAGGAAGTTTGACAGAGTAAAATCATCATGTCATATAATAGTTATGGACACAGTTAAGCCAGGAAATGAATATGAACTTCAAGTCAACAATTTCTGAAAGCATAATCAAGACTTCACTTAGGAGACATTTCCAAGGGCTTCATATGTGAGAAGCCAAAAGTCAATTCTTCTCTGTAATTTTGCAGAGAGAAGAAGTATCTGAATTTGTCTTTCTCTTGAAGGAAAGAAAACCCCTGTGCCTGTGAGAGGCAGGGGAATGGGTGAACAAGCATGACTTCACTGTGAGATGTGACCCAGCCTGTGGAACTGGCTAGCCAGAAAGCCAGCCATTGAGGCTTGAGGGTTCTGGCTGTGTGGCTGATGTGGCCAAGCAGCTGGGGAAGCAGATGTCAGACAGGCTGTGGATGGACCTGGAATGTCACCCACCCAGACAGAGCATCCATACAGCCACCAAGGGTGAGGCAGCAGGTTGGGAACAGGAGAGTGATTCAGACTTATTTCTCTTAGTCAGAGTACCAAGTGTCAGCCCCTCATGATGACACCAACTTTCCAAATAAAACAGACACTACTGAGTTACAAAATTGGTTCTTAATTCTCATGGGAAGGAAATGTGCTCTGGATCCAAGGCAGCAGCTAATTCTACTTAGTTATACTCCATGGCTTGTAGTCTCAAGTGTATACCTTATGTAAGTACAAACTATTTAGTAATGGCTGAGCTGTACAACATGTCCCAATAGTAAAATTTTCTCTTATAAACATCATCCCATGTCCTGTGGAAGAAGCTTAATTTCACACCAATTGTGCATTTCTTAATGAATCTTGTTTGGAATGCCAGTCTTGCTAGTGCAATGGGACTTAGAAACCAAGTACAGATGCCTGCACTAACATTCTGGCTCTACTCTCTGTAAGCATGGGTACATCATTTACTCCCTCATGACTCTCCTTCCCAGTAAGGCTGGAATAATGTCTTCCCTCAATGGGCTGTGATAAAACATACATGAGATAACACATGTAAAAACTGTGTAAAGGAGAGTCTTGTGGCTTATATTGAGATATCGCCTTCAAGCTTCATGCAGTCATAGGTGGAGCTTTTGGGGAGTGGCTAGATCTAGGGCGTGTGCTATTGGGATCAAGGATGTGACGCTGGGGCTGATTCATGGTCCGATGCTAGGAGTAAGACTGGCTCACCGTGGGTGTGAATGCCATCCACCCTCAGGCTGGGCGGCCCGGCTGACAAAGGACAGAAAGAGAGTCTCTGCTTATTGCTTACAGTTTGCTTCCTTACTGCCTCTGCCAGCTCTGAACTGCTCCTCCTCTGTGATGCCCTGCTGCCCTGCTACTCTGCCTTGGAGCCAGCTAACTCTGAACTAAAACCCTGACAAACTGTGAACCAAAAAAAGCTTTCCTCTTTTAACTTCAGGTGTCAAGTATTTCCCCTCGGAAAGGAGAAAAGTGACTAAGACAGAGATAGACCGAGAATATGGATCTGGGAAATTAGCACTTTTTCTTCTGTGCAATAGTCACAGCAGTTTATTGACCTCTCCCAAATTTCCTTTATTCAGCTAGAAATCAGCTAACGTCAGGGAAGGTTGATAAAGAATCAGAAGGGGAAGGAGAGTCTTGGCAAATACAGCAGAAACCCCAGTGGTGGTGATAGCACTGGGCTTTCTTCATAGGAGGTACTCACTGGAGGTACTTAGGTTGAATTAGGGTTACAAAACACTTGCCCTGCTTTTGCACAGCAATCCTGATTTGCCTCTCAAAGGATAGTTAACAATCATAGATCTGAGATCAGACTTCCTAGTTTAAATCTGCCTGTGCCACTTACTCTGTGACTTCGGGTGAATTGCTTAACCTCTTTGTTGTTCATTTTCCTCACTTACAACATAGAGATAACAATAATAATATCTATTTCATAAGATTGGGGTAAAGGTTAAATGAGTTAATATGAGTGAAATGCACAGAATAGGGCTTAGCCCAGAGCAAATGGTATATAGTAATGTTGTTTTTATTACATTTGTTATTGTTTTACATTGACTTGGGAAGGCTTAGCAGGCACTGGTGGTTGGGCCTGTAGGAGGCTAACCTCTCCCTGAGTGACTCGTTGGCAACATCACTGATTATGAAGCTTGTCCCAATGCCCCCTTGCTTCTGCCTTCCTTCCCTTCGTTATACCCACCCATCCCCTCACCCTTCCTGGTCTCATGGAGAGTCTTGTAAGCTTTCCTAGGACAGTTCTGTGCAGATGTTGTCCCATTCTTTGGCTTTGTCTTACTTAGGTCATCTTTCTCGGATGTCTCATTCCCTTTTGGTTACCTATGTCAGAAAGTCATCCCTGTGAAGCATGAGAGGAGAACTGGAGACCCTGAAGGTGGACAGCGCCTTCAAGGTGTTTCTCTCTGGCAAGGAGATGAGGCAGTGGTAAGAAAAGAACTGGAGTCAATACATTCCAGTTGGTTGGGAGAGAGAAGCAGCCTCTCTGTGCTGACGCAATTGAGGGTGAGTGTGGTGGGGGGTGGGGGAGGGGGGTTGTTGTTTATCTCGGAGCAGGAAAGAGTGCAGGAGTGGCTGCCACCTTTTAACCTTCTCTGAGACTGGTTTCCTCTTCATACGGACACCTGGACTCAGGTAGTCTCTGTCTTCATCTATTTTCTTTTCCTAATAACACAACACCAAAATGTTTATTTTGGGGCCTAGTTCTGAAGGTCCAAGTTGGAGGGGCTGCATCTGCTGATAGCCTTCTTTGCTGGCATCTTCCTGAAGCAGCACAGAGTATCACGTGGCAAGAGATTGGCAAACTGGCTTTAATAGCTGGCCTACTCTTGAAGTACATAAGTTATCTGTTAAACCGTTCACCCATTAGCTACTTAAATCAGTGGCTCTCAACCTGTGGGTCTCAACCCTGGCAGGGGTTGAATGACCAAAACACAGGGGTCACCTAAAGCCATTCCAAATCATAACTGTAGCAAAATTACAGTTTTGAAGTAGCTACCAAAATTATTTTTTGGTTTGGGGTCACTGCAACATGAGGAACTGTATTGCAGGGTCACAGCATTAGAACGGTTAAGAACCACTGACTTAAATCAATCTATTCACAAGAGTAGAGCTTGGGTGACTTCTTATGGGTCCCACTAGTCACACCTCTTAATATTCTGATATTGGGGCTTACTTTCAACATGAGTTTTTAGGGGAGAAACTATACTCAAACATCATAGTTCTCAGCCTCAAATCTCATACCCTTATCAACACACTGGAGTCCAGCCTCATTCTCACTGGGACAAAGTTTTGAAAATACTTTGAAGGTGACAATACCAGAATCTGTTGATTTTATCCAGCAACCTAGGGTTCTAACATCAGCCAGGAGGTCTATTCCTTGATCAGTCCCATGGAGGCAACAGACCAGTAGAATCTCCTAAATAATAGTACTGTAGGCAGCTAATTCAATAGAAATTAATGTATTATCAGAGAGGGACTAGACTCTCAAGGATATTGGGAGAAAATTAAGCACATTAGAGTTGTGGCTTGAGATACATCTCAAGAGGGCAAGACCTCAAGATAAAGTCACAATGGAGCCTGGCATGGTGGCACATGCCTGTAATCCCAGCATTAAAGAGGCAGAGACTCTTGTGAGTTTGAGGCTAGAGTGTACTACATAGTGAGTCTAAGACCAGTCTAAACTATATAGTGAGACCCTGTCTCAAAAAATGTTACAATGGTCAGACTTGCATAATCCCCTAAATTAAGAGGAAAGTTGAGATTATACTGTAATTATAATTAATGAACAATCCAGTCCATTAAGTCCACATTTCTGTCAGACATCTAAGTGGGTGGCCAGGACATCTAGACCATCCCTTTCTAAAACTGTTTTGTTTTAGGCATCATAAATAAACTGAGATTAATGATAATAATCATATAACCTTGTTACATATGTCATTTCCTTATGAGATCAGTATTAGCTGAATGGCTATGTTTGTAATCTCCTTGGTTAGTTATAGTTTAAGCCAGATTGTACCCACATCATGAGTGTGCTGTTAAATTGCCTTTGATAAAGGGCTTTGGCAGCAACACACTTCTAGGACTTTTCATCTCTCAGGAGCTATTCCTATTCCCCAAAGAACCTTTTCTACTCTTAATCTCCTCTGTCCTTTGGAATTCATTCTTTAATTTCAGGGGACATAAACTTGGCACCTCGGATATCTAGCAGGTTTCGAGTTATAGTTCTCCGATATCAACAGTATCTTCCACTTAGATTGTTGCAGCAGTATTCAGCAAGATACACGCTCACGAGAAACCAAGAATGGGAACAAAGGTGGCTTGTATTGCTAGCAGGATGACAACCTGATGCACAATTACGGAATGGTGACCACCAGAAAATTTTGTAGTGGGTTTTTATACCTTTATAGGTAAGCATCGTAACCACATTACTTCATTCTGGAATTTTACAAAAATGTCACAGCGTTTATGTTTTACAGGGGTTTGTTAGTAAGGTTAAATTTTAGCTTACCTTACAATTTAACAGTTTGCTCCTTAGATTAGCGATTTGTTTTCCTTTATGGATTGCAGATTTAACTAAGGGGAAGTGAGTGACTTCAGAAATGGAGTCTCTTTTGTCCCATCATTCCCACTTCAAGGACACATCTTCCCTTCTTAGGAAATACATAGTCCTCTATCCTATCGGCCATCTCATACTTGGTGGTTTCCATTAAGACCATCATAGCCTGTAACCTGTTTATTTAGTATTATTTTTTAGCCACTGAATGAGGTAGGGCCTAGAAAATTAGGACAATTACTATCAGAGTGGGGCCAGTCAGGCTGGTAACCAAGGAAGTTAGCCAGGAGTCCCAAATAAATAATTGTTTACATCAGCCTTGTCTTGTCCTTTGAGGTACCATGGCTTAGCTCACTACTATACACTATTCTTCTCCAGACAAGGGGCCTAAGCCTTGGGCAAAACAGAATGAAAAGTGAGCATGTTAATATAATCAATCCATTGTAGAATCCAAGATGAGTCTGTCAGCAGTAGTTGACTTCACAGATTTGTAGATCTCTTCTCTCATGGCCACCTGTTTCAAGATACAGCCACAATGATGGTTTGAGAACTGCTAATACATAAATATACCCTGTCCCAAAGTTATTAGCCTTCTTGGGCCACCCTATTTTATTTATTTATTTGGATGTCTGTTTTTGTTAGTGAGTCTTGTCTGATGTCTGGAATACTTGTGTGACTAACGTTGTTGTCTATAATATTTTCTCTCTGAAGAGCTAGCCCTAACTTCAGTTAGGAGAGACTAGGTACAGTTATACACATCTCGTGGTTATAATGTTCTGCTGGATATTAAAGACCAAGTTAAAGTGAGACCTGAATTAATTAAAATTAACTCTATCAAAGTCAGTTAAATTGCCTCAGGATTTACCTTGGAACCAAGCGCAGTGCCTCTCAGTACTTTTGTTTGTGTCAGCTGTCAGGATGAGTCATGCCATTGCTTGTTTGCTGGCATGTGAGCCACCACTGATCACATTGAAGGCAGGGACAGGCAAGATGACCTCGGGGTTGCCTGCCAGGTCAGCGATGTGGTGGTACAGGGGCACCCCCTTCTCCACAGCGCCGGCCTTGCACACTGCCAGAGACACTCCCAGGATTGTATTCACCCCAAACTTGGATTTCTTCTCAGTCCCATTCATCTCAATCATCAGTTTGTCAATCTCCTCCTGTTGCACGACATTCAGTTTCTTGCTAACCAGGGCAGCTGCAACAGTTTTATTGATGTGCTCAACAGCCTTTGATACATCCTTGCCCAGGTAGTGAGTCTTGTCATTCTCACACATCTCAAGAGCCTTGCAGATGCCAGTGGAGGCCGCACTGGACACAGCAGCTCAGAAGAGACCTTCAGAGGCATACAGGTCAACTTCCACAGAGGGGTTCCCATTAGACTCAAAGATCTCTCAGGCATGCATCTTGAGAATAGGCATGTTGGATTTCTGGCTGCCGGATCTCCTCACCCAAGAAGGAAAAAGAAGGTGCTAAAGACACCCAGGTGCATGATAAAGTGGTGAGCTGCTCTGCGTGCCACCCTAAGAGCATCTTTTTTTTTTTTTTTCTTGTCTCTCATTTTCTTGTTATCTTTTTTAAATTTTTATTACTTTTAATAAGATAGAACAATATGAGAGTTTCAAAACATGTTAGTAGTACATTCGCGATAGTTGAGACACTGCATATTGTCCTCACAAATGTTATGACAAATTTTCTAATCAATATTGGTTCCAAACGGGGGGTAGAAGAAGAGAAGAAAAAGTTTTCTGCTCTTTGCACTAGGAGGAAGTACTTGTATGTATAGTCCAATGTTTCATAATTGCAGTGGGTTACTGGTAAAACTGGCAATGTTGAAGGTTGTTGATTCAAGCCTCTTACAGCTCATCATACTAATCTAGGTCTGTGTTTTATGCCTCGTAATTAAGCTTTTCTGTTGGGTGATCAAGTGCAAGCCAAAGCATGACCTGTCTAACAAAACTTTCATCATTTGTACTTTCCAGGGTCAAATCTCTTCAGGATTAACTTTGGAACCATGTGCAGTGCTTTGTAGAACTATTGTCAATGTCAGCCACTGGGATGTCATGGCCAGTGCTTGACCAATTTGCTCTCTGTGAACGCCTGAAAGAACATTTTCTCCCAAAGTGACTCTCCATAGGCACACTATACTTCACTTATCCCTTTCCTCTGAGGTCCCATAATCTCCTTGACCAGAAAATTTGGTAAAGCCCTGAGTCATAGGATGTTACAGCACAGGTTCTCTTACATCCCGAGTCCTCACTGACCGTGAGGGGCTAGAGTCAAAATGATGGCTATCCTCATAGCCCTTCTTTTTTCTCCAATTTTTTGACTGTTAAATTATATTCTCAATCCACCAGCAGAAAAGTTCCATGATACAATTACTTCATAACATAGGTAATTGAGCTCAACCTCACTGCCTTTCTAAATATCATACATCTTAGCCTTAGTTTGACATTGATATTTTCCTTCAATCATTGATATTTTAACAAATCTCTACATATTGTGATGAAAACAGTTACACATTTTTACACAGACACTTAAGAATCTAAGGATGTACAAAATTGTAGCTTGCCAAGCCTATGGTATTTCACCTAGTCTCTTATTCTCAATTAATACTCTTTTTTTTTACCTTTTTGTCAACCAATCATTTACTTGAGAATATAGCAGTAATTAAGTTTACAATAGAAGCAGCACAAATCTGTAAGTCCTGAATGACCCGCATTCCAAGTGTAGTTTTAGTGTTGCTTCAAAAATCTTTGATTTCAATTCACCTGTGTTATGCCTTTCCATTTTTATTTCTTCTTTAGATTTCTTATACTATGGAGACTATCCGATATTTACAAATGTAGGTCTGGTTTATTTCACTTATGAGTATATGCCCAATATATATCCATTTATATATGAAGTCTTCCAGTTTACATTCTTTATAGCTGAGTAATATTCCTTTGTATAAAACTACCACATCTTTTTAAATCATTCTTCAAATGATGGGCATTTTGGTTGTTTCCAGGATTAGGCTATTACAAATTGGGCTGCTATAAACATAGCTGCACAGATATCACTATGGTATGATGTTTTCAGTTCTTCTGGGAAAATTCCCAGTAGGGAGATAGCTGGATTGAACAGGATTTCCAATTCTAGTTTTTTAAGGAACTTCCACATTGCTTTACATAATGATTATACCAGTCTACATTCCCACCAGCAGTAGAGAAGGGTTCCTTTTTCTCCACAGCCTCTCCAGCATTTGTTGCTGGTTGATTTCTTTATGATGGCCATTCTTTCTGGGGTGAGATGGTATCTAAGTGTTGTTTTAATTTACATTTCATGGGTGGCTAGCGATGTGGAGCATTTCTTCACGTATTTATAGGCTTGCTGAATTTCTTTCCCTGAGAAGTGCGTGTTCATCTCAGACACCCATTTTTTTTGGATCGGGTCTTTGAATTTTGGGACCCTAATGGTCTTCAGTTCTTCATAGATTCTAGATAGAAGACCTATGTCTGAGTTCTTGTTAGTTAAAACCTTTTCGAAATTTGTAGGTTGTCTTTTCACTCTGTCGATAATTTCTTTTGACGTGCAAAAACTTCTTAGCCGGAGGACCTCCCATTTGTTGATGCTTTCAAGTGTTAAACGTGCATTTTTATTTTTGTCCATGAATTTTTTCCCTACCCCAATGTCTTCAAGATTTTCTTCCACTTTCTCTTCAAGGAGATTTAATGTTCATCTTTTAATATTTAGATCTTTAATCCATTTCGACTTTAGTTTAGTGCATGGTGATAGACTAGGGTCGAGTTTTACTTTTTGTCATGTAGAGAGGCAATTTTTCCAGCACCACTGGTTAAAGAGGCTGTCTTTCTTCCAGTAAACGTGATTGGCCCCTTTGTCAAAGATAAGGTGTCTGAGTGCATTTGTATCTGCTTCTGCATCTTGTAACCTATCCCACTGATCCTCAGGTCTATTTTTTTGCCAGCACCATGATGATTTTATTACTGGAGCTTTATAGTATAACTTTAGGTCAGGAACTGCAACGCCTCCTGCCTTACCTTTGTTGCCCAGAATTGTCTTTGCAATTCTGGGTCTTTTTGGTTCCAAATAAATTGTAGGACTGATTTCTCCAGTTCTGTGAGTTATATTGATGGTATTTTGATAGAAATTGAATTAAATCTGTACAACAATTTAGGGAGTATGGCCATCTTCACAATATTGGTTCTTCCTATCCAGGAGCAGGGAATATCTTTCCATTTTCTGAGATCTTCTAGGATGTCTTTTTTCAGAGTACTATAGTTTTCATTGAAAAGGACTTTCACTTCCTCAGTTAGGTTAATTCCTAAGTATTTCATTTTCTTTGGTGCTATTATAAAAGGTACTGCTTCTCTAATTTCTCTCTCAGTGTGTTTGTTATCTGTGTAGAAGAATGCTATTGACTTTTGTGTGTTGACTTTGTAACCTGCTATATTACTGAATTTGTGTATTAATTCCAGTAGCTTCCTGATGGAGTTCTTTGGGTCTTCTAAGTAGATTATCATGTCATCTGCAAATAGTGATAGTTTTACTTTTTCTTTACCTTTCTTATTCCTTTTATTTCTCTTTCTTGTCAAATGGCTGTAGCTAATGACTCCAGAACTATATTGAATAGACGTGGTGATAGGGGGCATCCTTGTCTTGTACCAGATTGGAGAGTAAAAGACTTCAGTTTTTCCCCATTTAGAATTATGCTAGCTGTTGGATTGTTGTAGATGGCTTTTATCAGGTTGAGGTAGAGACCCTCTGTTCCAGTTTTCTGTAGGACTTTGAACATGAATGAGTGTTGCACTTTTTCAAAGGCCTTTTCAGCATCAATTGAGACGATCATGTGATTTTTGGTCTTGGCTCTATTGATATAGTGTATTGCATTTATAGATTTGCGTATATTGAACCATCCTTGCATCCCTGGAATGAATCCTACCTGGTCGTGGTGTATAATCTTCTTGATGATTTGTTGTATTCTAGTTGCTAGGATTTTGTTGAGAATTTTTGCATCTATGTTCATGAGAGAAATTGGTCTATAGTTTTCTTTTTTAGTTACATCTCTTTCTGGTTTTGGTATCAGTGTAATACTTTGCCTCTAGGAATGATTTTGGGAGGATTGCTCCCTTTTCAATTTCATTGAAGAGTTTGAGGAGTGTTGGGATTATGTCTTTAAATTTCTTGTAGAATTCAGTGGTGAATCCATCAGGTCCCAGACTTTTCTTTGTCGGTAGAGTTTTTATTACATTTTGTATTTCATTGGCTGTTTTTGGGTTATGAAGAGTTCTGATATGTTCTTCATTCAGTGTTGGTAATTTGTACTTTTCTAGGAATCTGTCCATTTCATCTAGGTCTTCAATTCTGTGAGAGTAGAGATTCTCAAAGTAGCTCTTTATGATCCTCTGTATCTCTGCTGGGTCTGTAGTAATTTCACCCTTTTCATTCCTTATTGCTTGAATTTGAGTCCTTTCTTTCCTGTTTTTAATGAAGTTAGCTAGGGGCTTATCAATCTTATTTAATCTTTCAAAGAACCAGATTTTAGATTCATTAATTCTGTGTACTATTTTCTTTGTTTCAACTGAATTAATTTCTACTCTAATCTTTATAATTTCCTCCCGCCTTTGGGCTTTAAATTTCGTTTGCTCTTCCATTTCTAGTTGGTTTAAGTGTTGTATAAGATTGTTTATTTGTTCCCGTTCTATTTTCTTAATGTGTGATTTCAGAGCTATAAATTTCCCTCTAAGAACTGCTTTCATTGCATTCCACAAATTCTGGTAGGTTGTGTTTGAATTTTCATTAAATTGTAGATACTATTTAATTTCTTGTTTAATTTCATTTGTAACCCACTGGTTGTTAAGAAGAGTGCTGTTTAATTTCCATGTAGTCCTGGAGTTCCTACGAATTCTTTTGTCATTTATTTCCAATTTGATTGCACTGTGGTCAGATAATATACATGGGATAATTTCTGTTTTCTTACATATACTTAAGCATGATCTACAGACTAATATGTGATCTATTTTAGAAAATGTCCCATGTGCAGCTGAAAAGAATGTGTATTTTGAAGTCATTGGGTGGAACACTCTGTGTATGTCTACTAAGTCCAGTTGTTTCAAGTTCTAATTTAGTTCTGCTACTTCTTTGCTAATTTTTTGTCTGCTTAACCTATCTTTTGCAGATAAAGAAGTGTTGAGGTCTCCTGTTAAGGTTGCGGTATTGAATATGAGATTGTTCATGTCCATTAAGGTTTGTTTTGTATAACTTGGTGCTCCCATGTTGGGTGCATACATATTTATGAGTGTTACCTCTTCATCATGAATTTTTCCCCTAACCAGTATGTAGTGGCCTTCTCTATTTCGTTGGATCAGTATTGGTTTGAAGTTTAGACTGTCTGCAAACAGATTGCTACCTCTGCTTTTTTTTGAGGTGCTGGAGCATGTAGTATTATTTTCTAACCTTTCACTTTAAGCCTGTGAGTTTCTGTATGAGTTAAGTGTGTTTCTTGTATACAGCATATTGTTGGGTTCTGTTTCCTTATCCACTCTGCAAGTCTACTTCTTTTAATTGGAGAATTGAGTCCATTTACATTGATAGTTATAATTTAAATGTATTGACTTATTATTGACATGACTTTTACTTGCTACTGTTTACCACTTTTTCCTCCTATGTTTAGTTGGTTACTCTATTTGGTGGGATCTTTCTGTTCTCATTTGTTTAATTTGGGCCGTTTTGGTCCCTCTCTAAAATATTTGTTAGAATACTGTGTTGTGTTGGCTTTGATGTCATGAAATGCTTTAGTTGCTCCTTGTCATGGAAATATTTCACTTCTCCCTCATACTTGAAGGAGAGTTTTGCTGGGGATAGTAGTCTGAGCTGAAATTTTTATTCATGGAGGACTTGAAGCACTCTGCTCGGTGCTCTTCTTGACTTCATGATATGTGAAGAGAAATCCGACATTATTCTGATGGGTTTTCCTGTAAATGTGATCTGTTTCTTTTCTCTAGCAGCTTTTAGTATATTATTATTTTGTTGGATTTCTGGGATCTTGACTATTATATGACTTGGTTTATTTTTAGTTGGGTTGATGTTATTTAGAGTTCTGTATGCTTCAGTTGCGTGAATGTTCAGTTGCTTTCTCATATTTGGGAAGTTTTCTGCTATTACTTCTGTTCACAGGGCCGGGAATATAGCTCAGTGGCACAATGCCTGCCTGGCAAGTGCAAGGTCATGAGTTCAATTCCCAATACAAAAAAAAATTACTTCTGTTCATATTCTTTTTATATCATTTGTATTGATTCCTTTCTCATTGATTCCTATTAATCCCACATTGTTCATTTTTGCATCATCTTGCAGATGTTGAATTATTTTTTCCTGCATTCTGGTTGTTTTTAAAAGATCCTTTCTTACTTTTTCACTGGCTGCAACTGTTTCTTCAAGATCTGAAACTGTACCTTCACTTTCGTTCATACGGTTTTGCCAACTTGTGATCGAGATTTTATTTTCTTGTATATCTCTTTGAAACTGTTTCATGCGATCTGTTTCTTTCCTATATTGCTCTGCCAGAGACTCCATCATTTTTCTATTCTCCTCTAATTTTTTATCGATGTCTTCTTTAGCAGTATTGAAGTCTCTCATTATAGTTATCCTTTCTTTCTCTAATTCAGAGATTATTTCTGTTCTGTTCTCCTCTCTACCTTTCTGTAGTTGTTCCCCTACTTGGGATGCTATTGATTTAGACATGTCTTTCTTAACTTCAGATATTATTTCTGCTCTGTTTTCCTCTATATGCTTCTCCAGTCGTTTTTCTACTTCATGTATTTCTTTTTTTACTTCAGATGTTATCTCTGATTTCAGTTGCTCTATAAGTTCCTGCACTTGTCTGCTACCGATTCAGAGGTTTCATCTGCATGATTCCCATTTTCTTCCATAGTAGTGTGTCCTGTATTTGATTTGGGTGGGCTCGGGCCCTGAGATTGCATTTTACTCCTTGTCGTTATCATTTTGTATGGAAGCGATCTCTGCACTTTGGTGAAGTTATGCTGTTAGTGTCTATGGCTGTTTGGTCTGGATCCCCCAAGTTGGTTCCCCTCCAGAAGTGCCAGGCTACATGTCAG
>PVJA010037107.1:0-20631 GCA_004027025.1 Myocastor coypus
GGAGGGAGGGAGGGGAGAACTCCTCCTAACTGGAAGCTTATGCCCTTTCAGATGCCCCCCTTCTTATGACCCCATCGACTCCTGGTAGTCACTAACTATTTAGTTCTGTTGCTGAGTTAATCTTTTAAATCCCACATAAAAGTGAAATCACATGGTATATTTGTCTTTCTGTGCCTGGCTTATTTCACTTAGTGTAATGCCTTCTGGATTTATCCATGCTGTCGCACATGGCCCAGTTCATCCTTCTGTGGCTAAATAGTATTATGTTTTCTGTGTGTATCTTCTTTGCCCGTCACCCATTGATGAACACCTGTTTGCACGCCTCAGCTGCCGTGAGTAACTACGGTGCAGTGAACACGACATGCACACAGCTGCTCAGTTTGGAGTTGACTCTTGTGCATGGGTCCAGTCCTTCAGCATATGAGTGATCCGTTCTCCTGGCTGCAGTTGGTGAAGGCGTTGTCCCTCCACCACTGTGTGCTCTTGTACTGGCTTTAGTTTTTAGAGATGTCTATCCAAGCAGTGAGATTGCTTAGTCACATGGTAATGGTATTTGTAGCTTTTTGAAGAACCTGTCAGTTTTCTAAAATGGTTGTGCAAATTTATATTATATATAGATGTAGTTTTTCCTACATCCTCATCCATAGGCTTTATTTTCCACCTTTTATTACAATACTATGTCCATTAAGCGTTATGTGGTATCTTGTAGTTTTAATTTGCATTTCCTTGACTTTAAGTGACAACGTGCAGTTTTTCATGTACCTCTTGGCCATTTGAATTCTTGAGAAATGTCTGTTTAGTTCTTGGCCAACGTTTTTTTATGAGGTCACTTAATTTCTCTCTGCTGTGTTCTCTGAGTCCTCATGAACTTTTGTGTATCGGCCCCTGCAGATTACTGCAGGTTCTCCCAGTGTGTGCACTGTCTCTTCACTGTGTTCTTTGCTTTGCCAAACCTGAACTTTTTAGTTTGATGCAGTCTCATGCATCTGCTTTTGCTTTGGTTGCTTATGCTTTGGGAATCATACCCAAGAAATCATTGCTAAGCCTAACAGCAAAGAGCTTTTTCCTTACATTTTCTTCTGGTGTCTTCAGGTCTTACATTTAAGTCTCTAATCAGTTTTTAGTTGACTCCTGTATATGGGTCCAATTTCTTTGATAAAGATCATCAGTTTTCCTAACACCATTTAATGATGAGTTTGTTCTTTCACTACTGTGTTCTTGTACCTGTGTTAAAAATCAGTTGTATATAGACACATAAATTTCTTTCTAGTCTATCTATTCTATTTCACCTGCTGATGTGTCTTTTTATGCCAGTGCCATGCTATTTTGATTCCTATAGATTTGTTGTATAGTTTGAAATCAGGTAGTGTCTTTGTTCCAGACTGCTTTGGCTATCAGGGGTCTTTTATTATCCATATGACTTTTAAGATTTTTTTTTAATTTGTGAAAAATGCTATTGTAATTTAAATAGGGATTGCATCGACTGTAGATTGGCTGGGTAGCATGGATATTTTAATATTAGTTTTCCAGTCATGACCTTGGGATGTCTTTGCACTCATTTGCATCATCCTTAATCTCTTTCATTAGTGCCTTGTGGTTTTTGAGTACAGATTGTGTATCTCATTGGTTAAATTTATTCCTAATGGTTTTTTTCTTTTTATTTTATAGCATGTGTGACTTGTTTTCCTAGTTTCTTTTTCAGGTAGTTTAATAGTGACATACAGAAATCCAACTGAGTTTTATATGTTCATGTTTTATCTTTGTATGTGAATTTTTATATTGCATCTTGATTGTATTTTGTTAGTTTTTTGGTAGAATCTTTCATCTTTTCCACGTATAATATCATGTCTTCAAAGCCAGGCATGGTGGAACATGCCTGTAATCCCAGCACTGAGGAGGCTGAGGCAGGAGGATTGCTATGAGTTTGAGCCCCACCTGGGCATTCAAGGCCTGGACTATATGGCAAGACCTGTCTGAAAAAAAAGCATGTCTTTAGCAAAATGAAACAATTTCCCTTCTTCCTTTCTGGTCTGAATGCCTTTCAATTCTCTTTCTTCCTGATGCCCTGGCTAGGACATCTAGCACTGTGTCAAGCACTGGTGATAAAAACAGGCACTTGTGTCCCATTCCTGACCTAGAGCAGAAGCTTCCAACTTTGTACCATTAAGTGTGTCCTTTGTGGGACTTCCGTATATTGCCTTTGTTGTGTTGACGAACATTCCTTTTCTTTATAATTTGTGGAGAATTTTTGTCATGAAAGGATATTGGGTTATTTATCAAATGCTTTTTCTGCAGACAGTTGAACTGATTCCCCTAGGGAGTTCACTTATCCAGAAATATTAAACCTCTGCCTGGGTAGGTCAGAGCAGCACTGCCCAAGCCTTGCCCCTATTGGGTCTGTGATACAGATGTGTACAGCAGCAGTTGGCCCAGTACACCAGCAAGCTCCTTCTAGAGAGACTGGGAGCTTTGAGCATACGCTCAAAGGCACACACCTCTCCTTGTCCTGCCCATTTGACGTATATACTTCTCAGTCAGCCATGTGTCTCTCTCAACTCACTTCTGATTTTCTGGTAGAGGGAACCAATTTGTATGTGTGTTTATTTGGTGTATCTCTGGGTAAATGGAGAGAGAACCTCTTCTACCATGTTGATGCAACTGTCCAATAATTCTCATCAGAAAGGCCATGTGGACTCAGAGGTTGGGATCACCACTGTACAGAGTGCAGTGCATAATACTGTTCTGTTGGGGTCTTTGTCCAGAGATCAGGTGGAAACTACAGACTATTTCGAAGACCCCACCAACCACAACGTTATTAGTCCTATCCAGAGTGAAGTGATCTGTCCAGGGAAAACAGACGTTTTGTGGAAGAACTGTGAGTTTCTAGTAAATCGGATGTGCCACCTGGAAAGCCTCATCCAGTCCTTGAAGATGAGCATCTTTCGTCTGCAAACTGAGAAGGACTTGAATCCTCAGAAAACAGGTAGAGTGAGTGAAGTCACTGGAAGCGTGGTTGTGTGCAAGTGCTCAGTGGGCTTATAATCTTTTCGCTCAGCTCACCTCACTCTCCCGCCTAATGCCACATCTGTGTCGTCTCACAGCTTTACTGAAGGATCGGCTAAATGTCATACAGGAGGAGCATTCCAAAGATTTGAAGCTGTTGCATCTGGAAGTGATGAACTTGCGCCAGCAGCTGAGGGATGTGAAGCAGGAGGAGGACAAGGCACAGAATGAAGTGCAGAGGCTAACTGCCTCCCTGGAAATGGCCCCGGAGACAAAGGTTTGGGTGTGGCATTCTAGAGTGCAGACTTACTGCTGGGTACCGGCTGGAGGGGCAGCAAGCCCGCAAGACTGACTTTCAGAAATAGATCTTGGGCCAGCAAGATAGTCAGCAGACTAAGTTTCTGCTTTGGTAAGTGCAGGGACCAGGATTCTATCCTCAGTCCTGCATGCCATGCCAGTCCCACCTGCAGGTGTGGTGGTATATGCCTGTAATCCCAGCATTGGGGAGGCTGAAATCAGGAGGATCACTACAAGTCCAAGCTGCATAGTGAGGCCCTGTAACAAAAACATAAAATGAGAAAAAAAAAAAAAAAAAAAAGTCAAGATCCCTGATTTTAATACAGTTTCTCTGCATTGATAATATAAAGTTCTGTGTGCCATCATTCTCCAGTGTCCTTGCCCTAGACAGAGACGCATCCAGAGAAATGAGGCAGAGACCTCTTCTCCTAGAGCTTGTGTGCTGTTTAGAAGAACAAGGGGGGAAAGTAGGAGTGTAGAAAATGGGGCAGGAGTAGAGGACAGTAAGTGAATACTGCAGAGTAAGAGCTTTGTGTCCAGGGCATCTGAGGAGGCTTGAGGGATGCTGTCTGTGGTGTGGTGCCGGTAGGCTACAGGCAGGAGGCTACAGGCAGGACTCGAGCCAGACCATTAGGAAGCGGAGAGGTGAGGACATTTGAAGGAGCTCCACAGAGGCAGCGAGGGTGGGGGCTGCTGGGAAGAGAAGCTTAAAATACCGCTTTGCTCCCGTGGCCCAGGCAGTCAGCCCATGTAGTTGAGCACAATCGTTTGCAAGGCCCTGTGCAGTAGGGTGCTCTGGAAATTCCACTGCAAGGACTTGTTACGAACAGGAGAGCCCTGGAGCAAGGAGGAGCTCATGAGTCCACGGTCGCCACCGCTCTACTGTAACCCAGGGTTGGACCTCCACTGGATGTGGAATCTGTAAACTGGCCTCGCAAAAGCAGGAATTTGCTTGTAGGGATAAGTTGGATGTTAGCAAGGGATCCATTGAAGAGCATCAGAAGATCATAGCAGGGCTGACCCTCTGGGGAGTAATAAAGGGTTCTGATGTAGGAGTGACACAGTGTGAACGTTTGGGGAAAAGACGAGGTGGCGGCATTGCAGAGCGAGCTCTATGAGGGGAGAAGCCACGAGAGGTCTGACTAGGACTGTGGGGTTCTGCAAGAAAAGGGGTGTTTTATGGTGCCAGCTGTCGTAGATTACGGGACAGAGTGGGAACGGAGACACAGAAAGCAATGCTATGGATCGACATCTGGGACTGTGGTGCCATTAACAGTAAAAAGGAGAGTAGGTTAAGAAAGCTGTGTTTTCATCCTCAGCTCCTCATCATAAATAATATTTGAAGCTAGAAAAAACAGTTGTTTTTAAAAATGAGAATATACTCTATAAGAAAAATACCTATCATTTTCCACCTCATCCTCTGATTATTACTGAATTTTGCGTGGGAGGTAGATATGATTAATCACAATTTATGTTCCAAAAGGTTAAATGGTAAGAGTCATTAATCAAAGAAATAAAATGACTTTCTTTAAAACCATCTCATAGTAATAAGTGCTTCAAACTTATAATAAGAACTATTTATAACCACATGAAAACAGCTTTTACAGTTTGCCAAAAGAAAGCCTGGATTTGAACTGATGCACCTAGACAGTTTCTTCCTGCCACTCTAGGTTATTTTGTTCTTTTGTTTTTAGAAGAATTCAGCTGTTATTGAAGAGGAGCTAAAAACTACCAAGCGTAAAATGAACCTTAAAATTCAGGAGGTAAGATAAAGAATGCTAGAGGGGTGTGGGCGCTGCGGGAGGGAGATGGGGAGCTGCAGTGCAGGGCCAGGAGCACCCTGGGAGAGGGAAACTGTCCGACGGTAGCAGGGCAGCTGCAGAGATGACGCACAGGATTCGAGCGAAGGCGCCCGGCCTCGTGCCACCCCACAGACCTGCTTTGCCTGAACACTGTTGCAAAACTAGAGCTAAAGCCACGCCGCTGAGCCAGCCAGGCAGTCACAGCCACATGCAGTTGTCCTTGCTCGTGTGGCTGCTGCTCCAGACAGTCCAGTGGGTCCTCTGAAACTGTTGAAAGGGAAGGGAATTGATAGGCCTGCTCATCCCCTTGTACCTCTGACCTCTATTTTAGCCAAAGGTTTGGAATTAGGAGGTGGGTGGCTGTCAGGCCAGTGGACTAACAGCGGCAGCTGTACACAGTGCAGGGTCGGAGCAGGTGCCGCTGTGCGGGTCTAACTGGCCCAGCACAGCAGTGTCTGCGGACGGAACAGCACATCAGTCCCAATCAGGACACCAGATTACATTCAGAGCGTCTGTGCTACAAGCCAGAGAAGTAGACATGCTTCTTAGGAAATTTCTCATGAAAAACTTTTATTTTTAATTTTTATTTTTTATTTATTTATTTATTTTTGTGTGTGTGTGTGGGACCACGGTTCGAACTCACGACCTTGTACTTGCCCAGCAGGCACTTGTGCCTTGGAGCTATCTCCCCAGCCCCTTAAATTTGTAATTGTGGTGGTTAAGGTGGTAAATATTGTTAACCAAAAAATTCTCTTATATAGAGAAACATTTGTTATTAATTTGATAAAAGCCTGAGCACTTATAATTTTAGAACATTAATACAATTTCAGATATATTCATGAACTGCCCTTTTTCTTTTTAATGGACTGCCTTTTAGAGAATTTTTAGGTTCATAGAAAAATTATGGAAGACTGGGCATGGTGGTGTGCACCTGTAATCCCAGCACTTGGGAGGCTGAAAACAGAGGATTGCTACATGTCCAATCTGTGCAGTGAGACCCTGTAGACCCTGTACTAAATACACAGAAAGAAAAATGTTGTGGAGAAACATGTAGTCCTTCTGCTAACAATTGCTTTAACAATGAACACCTCAGGAGTATAATGATCAGTTTCTGTCCATAAAGTCTTAGTCTATGTGTAATTATATATAAAAGAGGCAAATGCTCCTTTTCAAGTTACCATTATTTGGGGCCAGAGAGATAGCTAAGGACCTCAGTTCAGTCTCTGGCCCCACATGCCGTGTGGTCTCAACCTGGATGCCCAGGTGCCCACCATGCAGCCCCAGAACTGGGTGTGGTAGTGCATGCCTATAATCCCAGCACTCAGGAGGTTGAGCCAGGAGGATCTCTGTGTGTTTGAGACTAGCCTGGGGGTTACAAAAGTGAGCACAAGGCCAGTCTGAACTGCATAGTGAATCCCCATCTCAAAAAAGTTACGATTTTTTTTTACAAACTAGCTAAATCTATTAAAACCTCTATCACAAGGATGATAAACCATTCAAAATGGTGAAATACTACTTTAATGGCTGACTCACAGATTGAACACGTTTAGCAGTGATGTAACTGCAGTTCAGACCAGGCAGCTAAGCGTGAGAGTTCTGAAACCTTCCAGGAATGTATCATATCTTGCTGATATTCTGCTACAGAATTCAATTCAGAGCTTAGAAAAGTGCATTACAGTGCCCCTCACAGTGAAGTAATTATAATCTGATAGAAAAACCTGGAAAAACATAGCCCCAAATGAAAACTCTGACTCCCTTACATAAAATTGTAATGTTTAACTTGTCATTAGAATGAAAGGAAATTCTGAGGTTGAAGAAGCAAAATTACATAAAGCTCAATAGATCTGACCACATGAGAACTTAAAGCTTGTATATGTAAAAGCAAAACTAGTGTTATTTTTAAAAGTAGACAAAAGTTAATCATTTTCCCCTTTAAAGAATTTAAAACCCACTTTTAAAAAGATCTAAAAAACAGTGGGTAAGGAATAAAAATATTAGCAGTTTAGCAAGAGGTAAAGAACTAATAACCATATTAGAAGATGTTTAATCTTACTACAAACCAAAGAAATACAGAAGTAGTAAGATGCCATTTTTCATTTATAAAAATAGACATGATTTAAAGGCAAGATAATACATAGTCCTGGTAAGTTTTATTCAAATACTGTTGATAGCAAGTTAATGTTTCAAAGAAAATTATCATGTCTCAGAGGTAGCATTAACCTACTAAAGTTTTGTGTCACCAATAGGGAAACACATATTAAAAATAGTACAATAATTATAAAATAAAACCTTATGTCATTTTCCTTGAGTTTTAAAAATATTTATTTCAGATAAACACTACTTCATCAAACTATAGCATTCTCACCAATTCCTATTCAACTGGAAACTTGTTTCCCCTTCACCGCCCTGTCAGTGCTGTTGTGTGGGCATTTCCCTCCACTTGGTTCCTAACTGGTGGACAGCGGCTGGGTCCTGAGCCTAATGAATGTGACGCCATGTGCCTAGGGCTAGGCCAGGCCCCCAGCCCAGGGCTTAGTCCCACAAGCCTGCTGCCTCCACTTCAGATTCCAGCTGCAAATGCAGTTTTGTGCCCTGTGGGGTCAGTCAGGGTCCCGCGACCACCCCGTCAGGTTCAGTGTACCGGCGTGGCTCACAGCACCCAGAGAGACTTTCTCATGCGTTTTAGCCTGAATTGTGCCATTTCAAATGTATTGCTTTGCAGCTGCCTTGGGCTTGATTCTCTTGAACACACCTCATTTCAGCGTATTGCACATGCATAGCATCTGCTGGGCTAATTTCATCCCCATTACCTGCCTTTTTCCTTACTCACCCACTCCGTCCTTTCCCCCATCTCTGATGTCTCCCTTCATGTTTTCAGGGAAGCACTTTCCTTCCATTTACCCATTTTAAGGTTCCCTGCTGAGCACTCCATCTCACATCTAGCCAGGCATGGTGGTGCACGCCTTAAGTCCCAGCACTGGAGGCTGAAGCAGGAGGACTGTTGTGAGTTCAAGACCAGCCTGTGCTGCAAAATGAGCTCCAGGCCAGCCTAAGCTGCACAGTGAGACCCTGTCTTAAAAAGACAAAAGGAAAAATCCAAGCTGTGCAGTACTCCAAAATTTGAAATTTATTGAGCATTTTAGAGATGACCAAAAAGTCTCTAGATTGCAGGTACTGCATAAGAGGATATTATTTCACAGTCTACGCACACGAGAAAATCCAGAGCTTCCAAAATCCAAAGCACTTCTTGTCCTAAGTATTTCACATAAGAGATAGTGGATGTGTGTTACCTGGGATACATATCAGTGGTGAGCAGAGGGCGAAGCTGGGGAGAAGGGTGGGGTCCCCCCTCTCCTCACACTGCCAGCCCAGCTCTCTGGGTGCTCTCCATACCCAGCCCTCTTGAGGCTCTCATTTTTTCAGCATAATGGTGTCCCTGGCCCTTGAGGATCACCACCACCTTTGGTCACCTCTGCAGAGGTTGCTTGGTGGGGTGGAGGTCCCAGCCTGCTTCTTGTGTCTTGCTCTTTGTGTCAGCCATCCTCTCTGAATTATCTAGGCCTCCAATTGTGTCATCTTAAGGAGTGACACTGTCACCTGGAGAGTCCCCAAGTCTGGGGAGCTGTGTGCCAGCCAGAGGCAGACATCAAATACATACACTTATTGTATCACAGTACCCCAAGTTCTTAGGGTCAGTTTTGTCTCCTACTTAATTGCTGCATTCTTTGTTTAAAACTTTAAATTCCAAAACAGAATTGAAATAGCATTTGGAGCTACGTTTATAGTGTTACAGAATTTTTTTTAAAAGATGATTTAACATCCAAATGTAAAAACATAAGAATTGAAAATAAAACCAGAAAATAAAGGAATATGGAAAATACATGCTAAGACATGATCATAGCAGTTTTCAGTCTTTTAAATGGCAGCCCACTGTAGGACTTGTATCCCGCAACACCACCTGTGAGCTGTGTCTCCCTGTACACTTACAGACATGTCGCACAGCAGTGCCTTCCTTCATATGTGCCCTGCACAATGCACTCTTTCTCTTCTCCTCTTCCTTTCTCTGGTGCTGCTTGCGACTTTCTGGTAGGTCTCAATCCCTAATTTGAGGAACAGACATAAACATTAGGAAGATGAAGGCACCAAGTTTGACCCTCCCCCTTAAGATGGAGAGGGGCCTGTTCCCGAGTAGCCCTAGACGCACAGAGAGCACTGGAGGAGTCAGCCTGCCTGGCAGACCTGTCAGCGCCGCTCAGTCTTTGCTAGACTGGGAGGGCGTTCACGGGCCTTGCCTAACTGCAGTGCTGCTCTGCAGCTCAGGAGACAGCTGGCCCAGGAGAAGCACTTCAGGCAATCTCTCGAAAAGTCGGGATCAGCTATGCTCCTCAAAATACAAGACATGGGATCCACGGTGGAGGTGGAACGGAAACAGGTAGAAGAATTCCTTTCCTTATTTCTGTGAGAGAAGTGAAACCAAAAATGAAAAATGAGATTTTTAGCTTTAAGCTTAGAATTTTGCTAATTCTCTTTAGTTTTATTAAGTACATTTCTATGGTAATCTATTAACATTCTTATGAGAATTTTTTTTTTTAATCAGGACCTTGCACTTGTCAGGCAGGCACTTAAGCCACTGAGCTATCTCGCTGGCCCTTGTTACAATTTTTAAAAATTTATTGCAACATAAGGAAGGACTGGCTCTACTCCACCATTGCTGATTGCAGAGCTCTACATTTCTGAATGAGACAGTGGACAACCAGAGCAGGGTCTGTCTGCAGGGCCCATGGAGACACACCCTTAGCTCCTGCCCTTGCCTCCTGCTACACGTGTCTCTGAACTAACACTTGAGGCAAAGAATATTAATAAGCAAGGCCATCAGGAATATATTTACATGGAAAATTTCAATTATCTGAGTTAGTTAAAGTTAAAACTGTGTATTCAGCTCCTCGGTGGTATGGGCTCATGCCACACCTCGTGGCCTCGAAGAGTGGCTGGGGACTGTTGTGCTCAAGCAGCACCCCTGCTGCAATCCACTGCCTTCTGCTGGGGGGTTTAATGGTATAGTTTGGGAAATCTATAAGGCCACTTACTACAAGCCTTACTTTACGGAAAAGTAAAGTAAATAAGTAAGAAAAGTAAGTAAGAAATCTTATTGGATTTCAGGTGCACATTCTACAGCAGAACTGCCTGGCCTTGCGCAGTTCTATACAAACCACTCAAGAACTACTGGCACAGGAGCAACAGAAAAAGGGGGAGCTGGAGACTGCAGCCTCACAGCTCAAGGCTGACCTGAGTAAGAGCATAGCAGCTAGAAATCGCACTGCTGCCAGGACTCTGCACATCCACGCAGAGCTCTCGGGGGCCCAGGTTCTTGGTGTCTCCCAGTCCTGAATGTAGAAAATAGCTGATTGCCATTCTGACTGTGATGCTGAAAGAAAGATGAGTGCAAACACCTTCTTAATTATAAACTATTTTAGCCTGTCTTCTCATTGCAGTGTGGAGTGGGAACGTTTGATTTCTAGACATCTAGATTGAATGTTAAGGATAATAAGGGAATACACCTGTTAACTCTTGGTAAGTTAGTTCTGCTACCATGTCAGACTCTCCATTCGTCAGATCATCAGTGTATTTCGATTAACTTATATTTGTGAAGATGGTGGATATAAAGGACCTAAAATGAGAGTGTAGACTCATCCCCGTGCTTCACAGCTAGGTCGGTCCTCAGAGGTGACAGCAAGTTAAGAGATAGGATCACCTGCGGGCATTCAGAGTGGAGCTGCTCCTAGCCCATCCATACTCTGTCTTACTACTTTAGTGTCTTTGAAAGCAGTTTTAAAGTGCTCTCAACTACAGAGATTATATGGTTATATAATTAGCCCTGCATGATTAGCACTACATGATTTACTTAAATTATTTAATACTCAAGCTCTGTAGCCAAGCAGAGAGTTACAAGAGGAAGACATCACAAAGTGACACCTAAGCCTGAATCTCTGACTCCAAGCCTAGTGTTTATTTCACCATCTCTACTCTGTGACTGATGGGCAGGGAATACAGAGAAGGAAATGCAAAGCACGGCAGCAGAAGAGCGGGTAAAGAGGAGCCTGTCCAGTGTTTCAGTTTAGGTTGACTTAACACGACATAGTGGACTCTTTCCTTATAGTTGTCGGGTAGTGAATTGGTTTTTGGGGGGTTGTTTTTTTTTTTTTAATTACTGTGGCCAGCTCATCCTGCCCTGGGGGTGGGGCTGGCGCAGCATGCAGTCTCAGGGATCAAACTGCAGTCCCTGCAGTTGCCTAAGCTTTCCTAAGCAGGCGCTTTAGACTGCTGAACCATCTCACCGGCCCTGAATTTTGAAATTCTCACTGCCAGTGTCCCAAGGTGACTTTGTTGTTTTCTGATGAGGCTACCAAAGTGTGTTACGTTCTATGGCATTCCACATGAACTCCCCTGAGCCTTACAAGAGCTTGCCAGGAAGCTAAGGGAGTACATTCACTGTACAGAAGGATGCGAATATCCAGATGGGCTGTGCCTGGGGACCGTGCCTGGGGACCCTATCTGAGTTAACTGTTCTTGTTGCTGAGATGGAATATCCAACACGAATGTGGAAGGAGGAAAGGTTTATTGTAGCTCACAATCTCATAGTCAGCCAGCACAAGGGCAGTGTGGCATGGCAGGGGAGAAACAGATGGTGGTAGGTGGAAGACAGCAAAGTGGTGGTGGCGGCGGCAGCAGCAGCCACCACAGGAGCTCTTTCTGTCCCTGACGGTCCATCCAGGCTGCATGCCCTTCGCGCAGGTAGCACTCACCCCAGGAAGGCCTTCCCGTTTCCCACCCAGAGCTCTGCCAAACTGGTCAGTGGCCTTCTTAGTAACCACATCCCTGATCCCAGGGTCACACACCCTAGGTGCAGTACCTCTGAAAAGCCCTGCCTGTGACCCCATGAGGCCTTGGGGGACATTTGGACCAGCCATAGCAGGCCCACAGCAAACAGTAGCTGGCTGTAACACACACCTTTGTTGTGTTAGTGGGCTCCCTATCAAGTGAGTTTTTCATGTTACTTTCTCCTGGGGTTAGTGTCTTATACTTAAATTTTGTAAAGAGCACGTGGGAGCCATTAAAGAGTGAAGACTAAAACACCAGTCATTCAAGCTAACACAGGGTGAAGAAGGGCTATCTGAATACCAGCTATGTGCTTAGTACTGAATTACAGACTTTTTGCATATGTGCAGTTTTATTATTTTATAGTCATTTGAGACGAGTAAAAGAAATGCTTTTAAATATTTTCTTTGGTTAATTTAAAAATTAGTTTTTATATGTATGGTAGCAATAAATCCAGCATACATATGTATTAAAGTGATCAAATTAGGGCAGGCCAAATAGCTCAATGGATTAAGGCACCTGCAAGCAGGCACAGGGGTCAGGAGTTCAATCTCCAGGCCTGCCGTGCTGGCCCCACCCCCAGGGCGCACTGAGACAGCAATTGACGACGCTGGGCATGGTGGTTCATGCCTATAATCCCAGCTCCTTTGAGGATGTAAACAGGTGGATCACTACGAGTCTGATCTAGTAGTGAGACCCTGAACACCCTGTAGACCCTTCTCTAAAAAATATATAAAGATAGAAATAAAAATAAAGTGATTAAATTGCTTTTTCCACATAAATATTCCTGTTTATCACTTGGATTAGTAGAATTTTCAGAACAAGTTTTACAGTTTTTCTTTTTGATCCTTCACACATTTTAAATTAGGGTTTAATGAGTAATGGATTCATATGTTCAAAGACTATAGATGTTATAATCAATATTTTATATAAGATGTGATTTCTTTTATTTGTGGGGCTTTAGGATTTAATTGAAACAAAACTGACAGATCTCTGAACTTTTCTGTAAAGCCAAAGTATTGCTCTTAGAAAGCTCACACCTTTTGGCCAACGGTGCACAATGCCACACTGCTCCCCAGCTTTCTGTCTTTAACATTCTCTGGGTGGTTTCAGAGCCCCCACCCAACACATGTACAACCCTCTGCACGGAGACCAGAGTTTACAGCCGAGGCAGCACCTGCTTTCCACTGCCCTGCAGATGTATCAGACATGTGGCAAGTCCAGCATTTGCTGGGACGCACTCTGACCCCAGACCTGCTCGTGCACTGGAGGAGCCTGCCATCACCATGCACCCATGCCTGACCACTAGATGTCCTCCCAAGCTCTTATGACTTCACCAGGAGCCGCCGTGATCTCCCTCAGTACTGCCTTGGTCTGTTCCTCCTCTGTGTTTCCATTATCATTGTTCATGGCAGTCTGTGTCCCCAGACTATTTTCCATTAATTTCCTTACCTTTATTGTTTGATAGAAGGTCCCTGAGACACATCATCTTAACTCTCAGTAAAATGTGACCTCGTGTGCCACTGCAAGTGACTGTTGACTAGTTTCTTAGATAATTCTGTAACTTAGTTTCCAGTCTATAAAAATAAGATACAAATATTTAGACTAAGCTAGGTATGGTGGTGCATGCACTTTGGAGTGAAGCAGGAAGATTGCCCTGAGTTCAAGGCCACCCTAGACTACGTAGTGAGTTGAGGCCACTATGAACTATATGGCAAGGCCCTGTCTCAACCTAAAAATTAGGGGTTGCAGAGATAGCGCCATGGCACAGTGTCTGGTTAGCAAGCCTAAGGTCCTGAGTTTCATTCCTGATATCCAAAAAAAAATTTTTTTAAAGTACACTTTTCATCTATAAGAATATTTAGGTTCATTTTATTCACCCCAAAATACCATGTAGCTTCATTGTACCAAGTTGTTTCTGTCATAGTTATACATTCCTTTTGTTTTTAGTTTCTAGAGATGACCTCATTTCCAAGTTGCTTGAAGAGCACAAGGTGAGTTCTCTGGTTCAGGATAAAGAGTTGGTCTTCCCTCTGATAAATCTCACTTTTTCATGCAGGTTGGTTTATAATCCTTGTGGTTCTCCCAATAGCTTTAGAAAAAGCTTTGTGGGGACCCAGCAGGATGGCTCAGTGGTCTAAAGCACCTGCTTAGGAAAGCTTGGGTGGCTGCAGGGACCGCGGTTCAATCCCCGGCACCACATGGTGCGCCAGCCCTGCCCTTAGGGCAGGCTGAGCCAGCCATAAAAATAAACAAACAAACAAAGTTCTGAAACAAGAAAAAAAAATAAAATAAAAATTTTTAAAAAAGCAAAAGCTTTGTGTAAGTAGGTCCTGTACTCAGGCTAATATTAGGTATTTAAAACTAATCATTTTGTCAGACATGGTGGTGCACGCCTGTAATTCCAGCACTTGGGATGCTGAGGCTGGAGGATAGGTGCAAGTTCAAGACCAGCCTGGGCTACAAAAGTGAGCTCAAGGCCAGCCTGAACTGCATAGTGAGGACCCTGTCTCAAAAAGAAGAAAAAAAAAAAACTAATCATTTCACGCAGGTTATTATAATTTGAAAAGGTGAGTAGGAAAACTGAGACATTTGTGTTTTGTCAATTGTAAAGTAATTGTTAAACATTTCTAATGAAATGTAAAACACAGAGCTATAGATTAGTGGAGACTGCAACAGTGCAGTGTGAATATATTTAATGTCCGCAAACTGTACCCTTAAAATAGTTAGGATAAGGGCTGCGGAGATAGCTCAGCGCACATGCGCCTGCCTGGCAAGGGCAAGGTCCTGAGCTAAGCCCCATACCAAAAAGGGAAAAACAGGTTAGGGTGCTAAGTTTTGTATTTGTCTTACCATGATTTAAGAAATGGGCAGGGTGCGGGCACACACCTATCATCCCATCACCTACAGAGCCAAAGGAGTTTGAGCCTAGCCTGGGTGACTTTGTGAGTTATTGGGGCCCAGTCTCAAAACTTTAAAAATTAGAAAAGGGCAAGGAAGACAGCTAGTGTGAAGGCCCTGGGTTCAAACCCCACTACTTCCAACAATCTTATGTTTATGTAGAACGGCATTTATTTATTTATTTATTTATTTATTTATTTATTTATTTATTTATTTAGTACAAGGTCTCACTACATAGACTGACTCATAGTGATCTGCCTGTGTTCAGCCTCTGAAGAGCTGGGATCACAGACTTGCCCCACCACACCCGGTCTCAGTTGAAGTCTCAGTGCACTAAGAGGGTGGAGCCGAGCCAGGTGGGATCAAACCTGGGTGCTGTGCTCTGCCTAAGCAAGCACTTTAGTCCACTGAGCTAGCTGGCCGACCTTAGAACTGGTTTTATATCTTGGTGCATCTTACAGTTAATCCCTGATGTTATGGTCCCAGTTGCAGTAATCTGGGTACCGTCTCATCCTATCTGCTGCGGTGTTTGATCCTTGAGATACATGTCCTGGGAATATTCAAAAGTGGTTTTCCCACATCCCCTGCAAGTGGAGAATTTATACGGTCCACGCACACTCTACTGTTAGAAAGCCCAGCCCATGGCCAAGTCACCTTCACTACCTCTGAGAACTGCTTTGCTTTGGGTTTTCCCTGCAGACCATAGATGCTGTCCTCAGCTCCACCCCAGGTACCCTGTCCTCACTCTGAGCTTTAAAAGACCTGTGTCTCTGTTCATTTGAGACTGCAGGATCTTCCTGCTGATAGAAAAACATGCATATGTAATATAAGTGTTTGCCTTAGAGAGTAGAACTTCCATGAGAGAAAAACACTGGTAAAAATTTAGGCTACGGTTCAGGCAAATCCTTTCTTACTGGGAACTCAATAAGAGAACAAATTTAACAAAGCTTTTAATAAATCATATATTTAGAGCAGCTTTAGATTCAGAGAGAAAGTAAGCAGAAGGCACACGGATTTCCTGCACGAGTCCTGCCGCTGCATGTGTGGTCTTCCTCCTGCTCAGCACCCCAGGGCAGGACTCCTTACCAATGGTGAATCCACAGGATGAGCATTCTGCTCAAAGCCTGTCTTACTAGGCCTCACCCTGGGAGTGCCCAGGGCTGCATGGACCCACAGTTACTGCAGTAGCATCACACCGAGTGCTTCCTCACCCTACACACTTCATCCTCGCCGTTGTCCTTACCTCATCCCAAGCCCCTTGCCGCACTGGTACTTTCACTGTCTGCTTAGGTTTTTCCGCTCAAGAACAGCGTGTGGTTGGAGCCACACAGTGCATGGAGCCCTTTTAGACTGCCTGCTCTCGGCTCAGGAGCTTTTTGTAGCCTGCTAGCTCGTTCCTCTTCAGTGCTGAGAAATAATCCATTTTTTGGCCATTCTGGGGTGTGTATCTTAGCTTTCTGAAGGATATCTTAATTGCTTTCAAGTTTTGGCAATTATGATTAAACTGCTCCAAATTTCTGTGGGAAGATTTTTGTTGGAGATCAGTTTTAACTCCTTTGGGCAAATACCAGAGAGCATGATTATGGTACTAGTAGTTTCAGTTCTGTTAGAAGCTGCCCAACTTATCACCCAAACGTCGCTGTCATTTTGCAGTCCTGCCTGCAGGAATGAGAGCGACTGCACATCCTCACCTCAGGTTGGTAGGGGTCAGCGTGCAGGGGTGCGGACATCCTAACAGGCACGGAATGGTATCTTGTTTCCTATAAATAATTTAGAAATGAAGAGAGTTTGGGTATTGAAGATACTAAGATTTTTAAAAATTTCTTAGAAGCTGAACATCTATACGTCATTAGAAGTTGAACTGGTACCAGTGAAAATATAGATCAAATATTGTATGGAGATGCATATGATACACATGTGAAAAACAGAATAATTATTTTTTCTTACTAGAATATGCAAGTGTCTTTCAACAAGGAGCATAAAGAAAATGCATACTTGAGGTCTGAAATATTAACCCTCCACCAAGCATTAGAAAAAGCACAGGTAAATCCTAAGTATTTTTTGGTTTTTAGGTGTTACTTTTGTTTAAAGAGTCAAAACTAACCTGATACTATAAACTCATGCCTCCCCTATCATTGAGCTTTACATTTCCATAAGATCTGAAGCATCTTCACTGGTGGCACACTGCAATTGCAAAACCTTTGATTGTATATGTATCTGCTTCCTCTTAGTCCAAAGGGAAGTATTTTCTTTCCTGGTTTTCTTTTTCTTTCTTTCTTTCTTTTTTCTATGCAACATTAATAGGAAGGTGGGTCATGCCCACACACTGCACTCTATAGAATGATTGTGAGGACAATATGTAAGATGTCAACTTTCAAAGAAAAAAAGGGGGAAAAGAAAAAAAAAAAGTAATGTGGATTTAGAAAGGTTAATGTTTAGTTGTTTGATCAATCTTATATACCTATATGTATTAATCTAAACTGATCCGATGATGAAAATATGTAATATAACCATTGTTAAAGTTAAACAATAAAAGAATTGGAAAAAAAAAAAGAAAAGAAAGAAATATGCTAAAAATTTTAAAAAAATAAATAAACTTTGTGATTGTTGGGATGAAAATATTTGTAGACGCTCTCGGTGTTGTTAATTTATGTTAATGTATATTTACGTGATAACATAACAGTGCCATTCATGTTACTGTAACACTCAAGTTGGGTAGTTTTCAAACTTCCATGGGATTTTCTGCTCTGGCCTACTTCCTTTCTCCTTTTTGAAAATCTATCAAATTCTAAACTCTACCGAGATTTTCAGCTGGATCCCACACAATAACTTTCCTTTGACAGCCTGAGTGAGCAAAGTGACAATTCAACAGAATGTTCTGAAGGAAGGGCAAGAGCTACATAGTGAAGAGAATTTAAAGGTATGGAGGATTAGTTGTGACATCACTAGAAATGTGCCAGCCTACTAGATGAGAAAGGAGCCTTTCTTGTTGGTGTCATGTTACGTCCCCAGGATGGCCACAAACTCGCAGCAGTCCTCATGCCTCAGCCTCCTGGGATTGCAGACATGAGCTACCTACCCACTTATGAACTTTTGCCTTCCATTGAATTTCTAAGACTTTACTAGTGTCATAGTTACTCTTCTCTTATTGCTGGAACAAATATACCTGACGCTCAAAATGAGGGAAGGAAAGGTTTATTTAGCTCACAGTTACTGGAGGTTTCCGTCTATATTCAGTTGGCTCCAAGGCAGAGTAGCACATGACAGAAAACAACCTTTCATGGCTGTGAGCAAGAGCAAGAGCAAGAGCAAAGGGAGGAGTAGCAGCAGCTCAAGCAGCTAACTTCTCTTCCTTACACTGAAATGCAAATCACCTGCCCGAGGAGAGGTGCAGCACCCATATCCACAATAACCAATCACAAATTTGAAAATCTGCCCCATGACTGCAAGAGGCTTTGGGGGGGACACCTATACACAAACCATAACAACTAGCTTCAGCGAAACTTCCATGTCATCATTGGGAATAGAAGACAACTCACAATAGATAGAAAAGTGATTCAAAAATAAGTTCACCAGAAAAACATAATGTAAGTGTAAGGCAGCTGGTGGTGCCCAGAAAGACTTTGACGCCTGCACTGCGTGTGTGTGTGTGTGTGTGTGTGTGTGTGTGTGTGTGTGTGTGTAAGCATCTGGGAGATACTATAGACAGAGTAGCATGGAACTGAGGTCAGAAGATAAAAGTCTGACAGAAACGTAAGAAGGAAGTCACTTCTTCATGGAGTGAGCTGGAAGTTTTTAATGTCACCCTGCCCTCTTTTGAAGGATGGGAACAAGGTTGCACAGCTTCCTTCATTTGTCTCCCACAAGGCCCCATTCTGTCTCTGTGCCTGTGACCCTCACAAAAGGCAGGGGCTTGTCTTCCTGGATTTTTCTGTAATAACCACAGATATCTCCTCCTCTGCCCTAAGGTGAGAACTTGAGGAAACCGCCCGATTTCTGCCCACCTGGCCAAGCAGTATGGCTGTGTCATTAGGCAGCTGGCAGGAGGTGTTTTTGTAATTTCCAGGGTCCAGGTTTGAAATTTGACCAGCTGTGCACTTAGCTCATTTCAGCAGACACTCAGTGACTTTGGATGTCAAACTGAATGCTGCTCTGACAGATGGAACCTAAGGGTAGACTGGATCCACACCATGGAGAGTTCCTGAACATCTGGTCCCAAATGCCAGTGTGCCAGGTGCTCTTGAGAGGAGCCTGACTGCCTTTATTAGATAGAGGACTAGTCCTGTGGGGAAAGGAGAAAGGGAAGAATAAAGGAGAGTGGGGAGGAATGGGGAAAAGGAAGCAGAAAGGGAAGGCCAAGATTGGGCCATGGTAAGAGCTGGGCCTGCTCTATGGGGTTTGGTTTTCTCAGCAGTGGGGTAGAGCAGTGAGGACCAAAGACAGGAGAGATGGCTGAGGGGAGCAGCTCTAGGAAACAACCAAGCCGTGGTGGGGACCAGAGTTGCCCAGGATAGTTTCAAAGTTGTGATTCCCCTGCCTCAGCCTCTAAAGCAGTGGTAGCAAACTGGTAACATGCATGACATAGCAGAAATGCAGAGCCCTCTCTGTTCGCATGCAAACCAAAAATATTAGATTTTTCTAAACTAAAACCTCAGTGTTCAGGCTTAATAGCAGTGCTGGCACTTTGTGATAAATACTGGAAGCAGCTTTTGGGTGTCAGTTTAGGCAGTCAGTCTCTAAAAGGTTCCCTGTTGCTGCTCTAGGGTAAATAGCAGGAATTATAGATGTGTACCACTCCTTCCAGTTCTTCACGACCTTCTGATCTGCCCTGAGAAGTTCAATTCTGAAAGTAAAAGAATCCTAGGAGAATCCCCAACTCTAGGATTATTTTGGAAATTGGTGCTCAGGGCCCACCTTCCAACTTGAGCTTCTATAGTAAGTAAAAGGTCTGCAGGACCCTGAGGAGAAGATTCAGGAAAGTGGCCCTGACGGTAATAGAGCAAGAGCTGGGGGAAGGCAGTCAATGAAAGGAGAAAAGATGTACAGGAAAAATAACTCCATAAGATGATAGAGCAGTGACGCTTAGTTAAAATAAAATAAGAGTTGCCTGGTCATTTAAAATTTCCTAGTAACCACATTAACAAAAGTAACAACAAACAAATGAAGTTAATTTTAATAATATATTTCAATTAGCACAATATGTTCAAAATATTATTTCAATGTTTTAAATATAAAATTTATTAAAGACATATTTTATGTACATTTTACACTAAGCTCTTGAACTCTGGCTGTTTTGTTTAGCACATTTTCACCTGGACATGGCCAACACTCAGTAGACACACAGTAGATACAATTCTGCAGCCTTAGATACTTAGGTACAACTGGGGGCGCTCAGAAGGAACTCTGTGGAAGGAGTGCGAGCTGGTGGAAACCTCTGGAAAGGAAAACCATCTGATAGTACGTCCCAAAGCCTGTGAAAAGAATCAAATTTGTAACTTTCCCTTCTGGAAGCCAGCCTAAAAGAAAAAGAAAAGAACAGGAGGCTCTGACAGTTTTTTTTTTTTTTCTCACATAAGTGAGTTCAGAGTCTAGTTTCCATCGCAGGCCATGAATGGATCAGTGGAGTAGTACAGTCACACAATAGAGGACAAATCACAATAGGTGTGAATGAAACATAAATATAACGCAAGTGGAATAAACCACAGATATTAGGCCAACAGAAATAAGACACACACAAAAAAGAAACTTAGTG
>PVJA010037108.1:0-20509 GCA_004027025.1 Myocastor coypus
TGGAAGTACAGTTGCTTTTCAATACAATTTATTTAAAACATAAACATCAAAAGAGCTCTCCAATCTTATGTGTGGAAGATGAGCAGATGATGGAGGCCTGACGGTGACTTTGCAGCCCAGTGCGTTGTCAGGAGGTGGGGCGTGGCTGGAGGTCGCTGAGGGTGTGGCCTGCAAGAGCCCGTCTCTGACCTACACTCTCCTCTGGCTGTTCCCTTTTCCTCCACCAGGCCCTCTACCATCCTGTTTCTGCCTTGAAGCCAGCTGCTGTGGACTGAAACCAGGAACCAAAATAAACCTTTTCTCCTTTAGGCTGCCAGTGTCAGGTATTCTATCCCAGGGACGGGAAAGGGACAGTGACACTGTAAACACCAGAAAAGGACAGAGGCAGCTGGAGCAGAGAAGCTGAAGATTAGTGCTGGTCCTTGTGCACACAGTGCAGCGTCCCTACCTTCAGGCCTGCTCCCTGAAATAAAGTCTGAAATAACTACCCAGTACCGCTGTACTCACTAAAAACTCTGCACCAAGTTTGATAAAAGTCTAAGGCAAGCGCCAGGCCTGTACTGTGCTGACTCATATGCCCAAAATATGACTGACCAGAGAGGCAGAAGTAAATGAGACCTACTAGCTTTTGACTACATGTCTCCCGAGTTCTGTTTCTCTTAGTGCTAGGGGCAGAGTCTAATTTGGTACAGGGGAAAAAGAGGTATGACTGCAAAGTCCCATCCTATGGCAAAATGGAGCGAAAAGCGCATGGGATTATGTCACAGCTCCACCCAGTGAGTTTTACTGTGAAGCACAGTATCTGCCCCCACTCACACCCGTCGTTGTCCCCACCACCTGGGAACTGCTGTCTCGTAATTGCACTGCATCTCGGAGTGTGTGCATTTTTCTATATTAACATAAATGAGATGAAAACTCACTGGGAGCATGAGATTAAGAATAACACCCCTTCACTGAGACATTTGGGGAAAAATCTTTTTCCACATCTCTCCTGGGAACAGGTGTGAATTGACAGAGCCACTGATTTGATTTAGCTTATGTTAGAAATAATGAAGAAGGTGTGGCAGATCCAATCGTTCTTTCTACACTGGATTTGAGAAAGCTGCACAGGACGTGCGCTGCCTATTTACAGGAGTCAGGGCCTCTGTGAAAGATTTCCTATTATTGTCCTTCTTTTCTCTACCTTCCACTTTTATCTTCCTTGGGAGTCTTTCTTCCATATCTTTGACGGCTGCCTAAGTACTCTATAAAAAAGAAAAAGCGTGCTGAGAATTTCATATTCAGTCCACTTGAGCCCTTATCTGCCCACCTCCTAGCCAAAAAGCCAAATGGTTCAATGTGACCAGTAATTACCCCCCCCCGCCCCCCAAAGCAAGGGCACAGGTCTTCTGTCTTCATATGCAAAGACCAGATGGGAAGGGGAGAATCTGTCTGGAAATAGCCATCATCGCATATGCTCCCTTATGCCCTCCAGGTTGCTGCTGCCTCCACGAGCCTCCCACACCCTGCTGGTAACAAGAAAGAACGGATATTCTTGATGTGGCTTTTTTCAGGGATTCAAGGATAACACAGGTGGTCACATTAATCTGTATATTAAGAAATACTTAGGCAGGCTCTAGATGCTCACTTTGGGTCACGTTTCTGCATTAATTCAATGCTGAAATACAGAGCACATTGACTCTGTCTAGGGCCTCACTATTTAGAGCTAAACTGTGCTACATTTCTTCTCTGAATCTTTTACTTTGATTTTGGCTTGCTTTTTTATTGTCCAATGGATTGAACCCAAGGCTTTATGCATGCTGGCAAGTACTCTGCCAGTGAGCTACACCCCAAATCCTTTCTACTTTTGTTTGGAGACTCTGTCCCTAAATTGTTTAGATTGGCTGGACCTTCTGATCCTCCCATCACAGTCTCCTACACTGCTAGAATTACAAGTACATGCCACCAGGTCCAGTGCACCTTCATGTCTTCAGAATCCCCTGAAAGATCTAGGCTGTTAGAATTCTAGAGTTAGAAATGATCTTTATGGTCACCTGCTCCTGGTAGAAACGTATGCATGTGCATGTGTGTTTACTTTAAAGTTGATCACAAGAAAAGTTTTTCTTAGTATAGGGTCCAGACATGTAAGAAGCAGAAAGTCTTCTGTTCCTCTTGTACTTCACTTACAGGTTACACAATAGACAATATGAATGAGGGTTATTATTCATTTGTCCATCAGTTTATTGGTCCAAAAATGTTTACTGAACATCAGTTATGTAGTAGACTATAGAGACTGAGATGAAGACAAAAAAGAATAGGTAGGTGTAGGAGGCAGCAGAAACTGATGAAGAGAAAGGGACAAAAGAAGTCCCTTTAAATCTCATGTGTTTATGGAAAAGGGAACAGCAGAGCAAAACCCTGGGGCAGAGTTGGGAAGGGCATCCGGAGAGCAACACAGGGAGAATGTGCAGGAGTCCACCAGGAAGGCCAAAGCCAGGCTGATTTTCAGATCCTTAAGGCCTCCTGAAAAGCCTCACTTCTTTTTTGAGTTCAAGGAAAAGCAACTGGGTGTTGGAGAATGAAAGAGCACCTCATCTAACAGCCAAGAAGTTGTGCCCAGGATGACAAGATCAAGTTGTGGGCACAAAGGTTCATCTCTAAGGAGGCAGGGTCCTGAGTCTGGAGAACAGAGTTGCTGTATGTGCACATAAGTTACTGTTTTGTAGTGCTTACGCTTGCAGTGATTTCCTATTGCATTAAAGAGTATTAGCAGACAAGGGAATTAATGAAGCTAGACTGGCAGAGTTGGCAAGTTTCCCCTCCCCTCCCATACCATCCATCAACTTCACAGGTCATGCTTATAGATAAAGCAGATACACATGGGAAGTTCAGCAGGTTCAGACAGCTCCATTGTCTGCCCTCCACAAGAGTGCACACTCATACCCTGGGCAATAGCTACTATCCACAAAGATCTTTGATAACACCTACATGTTCTAATAGTCTATGGCTCACAACTTTTCAAGACTAGCAGAGAAAGTCCTCGTGTACCCTGTTATGGTTTGGGTTTAGATGTCTTGCTAAAGCCTCCTGCAGTCATAGATGGGGCTTTTTCAGAGATGGTTGGATCCAGAGTGTGTAAATGATTCATGGTGCAATACTGAAATGATGGGTGCTAGGATTACGGTGATTACTGAATAAGTTCAATGATTGGTTTGACACCACCCTAATCCAAGTAGCCTGAATATCACGTAAGGGCAGAAGGAGACTTGTGTTGCCTCTGAGTTACTTTGCTTCCTTCTTTCCACCATGAACCTTCTTTCTCCTATGATGCCTGTCTATCACAAACCTTGCCTTGAAGCCAACTGATTATGGACTGAAATCTCTACAAATATTGAGATAAATAAACTTTGGGAGTTGGGTACTTTGCATCAGCAATGAGAAAAGTAACTAACTTTCCACAGTGACAACATATCACACAAACAGAGTCTACACCATGATCTTAACATGATTGTATAATACAGTTTAGTTGGGTACACATTCTGCTGGGGCTGGTGCTTTTTAGTTCTTATACTCATATTCTCTCTCTCTTTCTCTCTCTCTCTCTCTCTCTCTCTCTCTCTCTCTCTCTCTCTCTCTGTCTCTCTCCACATATTTTTTCTTGGTAATATATAGCAAAAATCAAACTCAAACCCAGGACCTCACACTTGTCAGGCAGGGGCCACTCTCCTTTTATAATGTTTAAAACTATATTTTAAAATCAACAAAAGTGTCCACACCTATTTCTTGGGTATGCTGTGGTATTTTAATCCATGTGTACAAATATATACACCAGGTCAGGATAACTGCCACATCTGTTGTGTTAGACATGTATTCTTCCTGTGTTGACGACACTCAAAATTTGCTCAGTTCCTGTGACTAGTTGTTGTGTGCTACAGTTATCCCATCATGCTGTGGAATGTCAGAAGGCATTCCTCCTGTGCAGCAACCATCTCCCCTTCGGAGATGGTTGTTCCTTGTTCCAACTCTCCCTCCCCTTCCCAAACCAGGCTGTGGTGGTCACTATTCCATTTTCTATTTCTCTGAGATCAACTCTACTTTCCATTTAGGAAAGAGAACATGTGATATTTGACTTCCTATGCCTGGTGCCTCATTTAGCATTTCACGCTGTCATTTAAAATTATTTATGCATACTCTCTTGTCACTTTACCATCCCTGTGGCACAATACCCAACACCCACACTTTAAAGGAGGAGGAAACGTTTTATTTTGGTTCACAGTTTTCAGTGGGTTCAATCTATGGCTAGCCAGAACCAAGGCAGAAGTGGTACAGTGGGAGGGCATGGTACAGGACAGCTGCTCACCTATGGCAGGGAAGCAGCAGAGAGCCCAGGGAGAAGCAGGGGCCAGAACACATCCATCCAGGTTGGATCCCAGTCGCACATCCTGCCAACAAGCCCACCTCCAAATGCACTTTAAATCTAAACCCATAACAAGAGCTCTGATGTTTCACCCCAGGCAGAGAGCCTGAGTGGCCTTCCCAGTGCCCTTTGCCTCATGCACAAGCTCTTCTATCTACGTGTGACATAAAAAGGAGGTATTGCAGAAGCAGCCAATCCAGATCAATTAACTTTTATTGCTATTAGCATTCTTGTAGGATTGAAGGTTTTTAGCTGTTAAAGAGTGAATTTGAAGGGATGTAGAACTGTGCAGTGTCTGCAGAGTCTATCATTCTATTAACTGTTTCTTTTGTTGTGTCAAAGTAAATTTTTGTTTTATATACACACCAAATCCAGTCATAAAGAATATCTCCGTTTGGGTTCTTCTACTTGATATTCACATTATTAAATCTATAAGTCTGCTGAACATGTCTCTAAACATTTAAACATCACAAATGCATAGGTATTTGCACATTTAATGACTCCTTTTAAATATTTAAACCTTGATTTAGAATGCAATTAACCACATTCTCAAAAACATTTCCACAATGTCAGTAGTCTGATATGTAACTTTTTTTGGTTAATTCAGTTTCCTTGTAAAAAGAAAAAAAAAAATTCACTGGAAAAGTTATTTGTATATATTTTACTTACCCTAGTTTAAAGTTTTAACACTATGATTTTGATTTATTTGTTATGCAATTATTTTATACCTCCCAGGGTTAAAGTAGTCAAAAAGAAATGTCACATACTCCAACTGTGCTAAATTATAGGTGTTAATTAACTGGTACTTGTCCATGGCCTGGGATCTGCCTGTACCCTCCAAGGGTCTTTAAAAAAAAATTGGTACAAGGTCTCATTACACAACTTGGACTTGTAGTGATCCTCCTGTGTTTAACCTCCCCATTTTTAGCCTCCCCAGCAGGCATGCACCACCACATCTGGACTTGATCGCAGGCTTAGCAGGCCCAGGGGTGAGGTCAGCATAGCATTCAGTACCAGGGATTTAACCCCAGTCCCTGCACTTGCTTCAAGGATCTTTCAGAGCTGGATAAATGCTATTCACTCAGCCCGCTTTGCAGCCAACCCTCATTTTAAGGTAGAATTTTTATGATCTCATATTTAAATATAACAAAACTAAAACAAACAAATTATTTTTTGTCCCCTGACTTGCACTGCAATCCAATTATCATTTCAAATGTGTTCATCTCATTGCAAATTTCTGTTAACATTTTTGATACCACAGGTGTGTTTTAGTAATATGTTACCAGGAACCTTGGGGAAGGATTTGCCATTGTAGAAATGAGACTCTAGTGTATGGAGCTGTGTTTCGCCAGGGGTCTTCCTACTGGTTTGTCACCTTGAAATAAGCCCTAGGATTCTGCTTCTAATTGGCTAGTCCACAGTCCTTCCTAGTCATAATGAAATTCCTTTGTTCCTTAAGATATTTGGTGTGCTCACAATGCCCTGAATCCACCCATTGCTGCCTGCATAAAAAGAAAGATTCAAGATGCAATTAAAAAAATCATCACCTATACCATTTATTCTATAGGCTTTATAATGCACAAATATCATAGGTGATCTAAAGCTTCAGTGCGTTACAACAAAATGTTACAAGCCGTATAGTCAAAGGCATTTACTGCCAAGAGCAAAAGGATGACTGCGTTTGAAGTAAAGGGGAATGTGCAGATGAGGGTTAAGGACAATGGGCCTTTTCTATAATCTTTTGAAAAATTAAATATCTGCCTTTGTTTTTGGTCACCTTGTGTTATTCACTTTCGTTAGTTTCTCTCAGATAGACACAGGACATTTCCTCCTCTGCATGCTCACTGGGTCTGACATGGCAGCTGGCTCTGCCCCAAGGTCAAAATGAGCAGGAGAGGTGAAAACTTTGATTCAGTTCAGGACACCGAGGCAGCCAGGAAAGTGCAACTCAAGACCTCTTGGAAAGAGGCCTCCAGGAGTACCTCATAAAGTTGAGAGGCTGGTCAGGTGTATTCACAGTGAGGCTGGTTTGGAGGGGAGTTGATAGCTTTTTACTGTGATAATTTTAAAATTTTAAATATTTACTGCATTTTTCAGTCACCCATCTTAAGTATTGCCATTAGAGCCATATTTGAATGCAATACTTAGGGATTTTTAGATAATATTTTTGTGTTCTGGGAGAAACAAGGTGTTTGGCTCCCAAGCTTGCAGGCACAAGGCAGAGACCAGCCACCCTCCAAAGGTATCAATTTCCTTGTAAAGTCAGATAACATTTTAAATTCCAACTGTGAGCCCCAGATCATTCCACAGCTGCGCTTGAGAAATGATGGTCCCTCCTCTGGGCAAGCTCAAGGACTGAAAGGCAGCCTGCCTATAGGAAGTGTACAAGGGAGGCCCGCTCACCAGATCACCTTCCAGCCAGTGTGCAGGCCCAGCATGTGGGTGGTGAGCGGAACTGTCCGTGCACTCACCAGGACCTCCTCCATCAGACAAGCCTCGTGTGGAACCTTACAGCAGAACTCCCTGCAGAGAGGCTATAGGCCAGACCCAGCCAGCTAATCCAGGAGCTGAACATCTTGCCAGAGGGGCACAATGGGTTTATTTCCATGGGTTGCAATAGGAAGAAGCTGAGCACAGCTGCCGGACGCAAGCCAGACCCTCCTGGATGAGTTCAAACTTGGTAGATCTGGACAGATAAGCTGCAACACTTTGCTAGACCCAGTTCTATGAAAGCTAGACCCAGTTCTATGAAAGCATCCTCTCTTTCTTGATTGAGAGAGGAGGCAAGAGGTAATCAAGGAGAACTAGTCTGCCTGCAAGACCGCATGTACAACAAAGGGAGGTGATCAAGAAGAACTAAAGGGAACTAATTTAAATACAAATATGAATTTCCAATTTAATATCTGCTTAGCTATACAAGAAGTATACAAGGAATCCTCTCACAGATGGGGCCCCTGTCGTCAGGGCATCTGTATGAACAGCACCCTTGGACCTAGGCCATGAAGTTGCCACAGGCACTGATACTTCTAATGAAAATCTAAATGTTCCTATATTTTGTGTTTTTCCATCAAAAACATTTCTAATGCATTTCTCTTCAATATACATCCCTAGATGTTTAACCTTCTTTCAACTCCCATGGTTACACCTTTCTTCCTATTTGCTTTTGTGGATCATTTAGATCCTACAGTTTGTGCGGGGGAAGCACATGACTGCATCGTTTTTCAGGCATTACATGCATGCGAGCAAAGTCAAGTGCATAGGGATATGTTGTGCTTCTTTATAGTCAAATTCTTCTCTTTAAATTATTCTTCAATTTCTATTATTGTTGTTTAATAACATAATGGTAACAGATCGTAATGGTTGCAGAATGTAACATAATGTACAGACTTACAGATTGAAGTTTAGATTTCTTTCTCTTAGTTTTCTTTGCGCCTACTTCCATTAATACATAATCATTAGTAAAGAATTTTCAAACAGCAGAAAAATCTAACCCAATATAACTACTTACAAAAATCCCTAGCGCCGGGCGTGGTGGTGCACACTTGTAATCCCAGCACTCGGGAGGCTGAGGCAGGAGGATTGGTGCGAGTTCGAGACCAGCCTGGGCTACAAAAGTGAGCTCAGGACCAGCCTCAACTGCATAGCGAGACCCTGTCTCAAAAAGACAAAAAAAAAAAAAAAAAAAAAAATCCCTAATAGTCTATAGCATTCTTTCAGCTTATATGGAAATAGAGACATAATTTAAATTCTCTGAAAGGATTTCAAGGAATAAAGTTATTAACTCAAGACAAAAATCTTTATTAGTTTATGAAAATTTTTTCACAGAAAACCAAAATGCCAGGGAGCCCCGCATCAAAGCTGACTTGAGGTCTGGAAAGCAAAGCAAAGAGAACTTGTGAGTTCTTGGGCTCTAGCTTAGGCCATAATTTAAGTTTTGGCTCTAACTGCTATAAAACTTACAGTTATAAGGGACAGAGAATGTTCTGGATTTGTACTCCTTTTACTCAAGATCACTGGTACAACTTCCTTCTGATATAGAAGTAACAGTCTCCCAACTAGCAAGATTCCTGTAAGCGTTTGTGTTCTCTAACATGAAAGAATGAAGAGGTGTGAAGTAGAATATGTTTAATGGGAAAAGAAAGTATCTTTCTGAGGAAGGGTCAGAGGGTGCTATGTGAGTTACCAAAGATCCTGCCTTTTCTAGGGTTTTTAATAAAGCAAATCCATAATGTAAGGCAGACCCAAATGCAAGATGGGGCTGAGGGGTGACAAATCTATGCTCCGTCAATAAAATTACAAGTACAATTAAATGCTCAGGTAAAATTGGTTAGAGTCAAATAAAAAAGCAAGTCATAAAGCAAGCAGTCATAAATATAGAACAGGGGCCTTTTTTTTTTTTTTTTCTTATTTCAGAACCTTTGTTTGTTTATTTTATTTTTATGGCCGGCTCAGCCTGCCCTGCGAGCAGGGCTGGTGCAGCATGTGGTGCCGGGGACTGAACCGCGGTCCCTGCAGCCTCTCAAGCTTTCCTAAGCAGGCGCTTTAGACCACTGAGCCATCCTGCTGGGCCCCAAGGGGCCTTTCTTATAAGGAGTTGAGTTAGTGACTTTTTCTAATTTCCTCAAGGTGATTAATACCCATTTAGATATCCTTAATATTTATCCAGGATATTTAGATATCCCTAATATTTATCTTTAGGAAGTATGTGGGTGCATTTGTTATAGCTTTTGTCTTCAGGCCTGGTCCACATGGGAGGCACCTCTCTCTCCCACAGTTGTAGGTATCTGCTGCTCTGCACTGGCTTCTCTGAAGGCCTAGCCCTATCTGACCGGCTGTAATATTTTATCTAACTTATTGCATATAACAGTTTGAGCAACTCTTAAAATAATTGTTTTCAGAACTGCTTTTACAAGCCTTGCGGATTCCCCAGGTTTCAGGGAGGAGGAAAGGAAAAGGGGACGTAGAACCATCTGGAGAAAAGGAAAAGAAAAAGAAGGCCAAATCAGGGAAGCAGAGTTCTGTTGCAGTCTACTCACAGATTCATGGTGTAGGCACCCAGTTGCTAAATTCAATTCCACTCAAATTTAATGGAAAAGTAAGAAAGGAACAGAACAGAAGCAATGGATATAGTTCATAGCAATAGTCATTCATATCATAATATAGCCAAAAGAGCTTCTTCCTGACGTTAAGATTTTAAAAATGGTATACAACACAAAAATAAAATTGTCCACATGTACTTATTTAAAAACAAACAAACAAACAAAAATACTTTTGGTTGTCTTTCTGCTGAAGATGGTAAAAAAAAAAAAAAAAAAAGCACTCTGCTGCTCCCTCCCACAACCTGCCGGACCTCTGATGGCTGTGAGGTACATCCCTGCTTCCCACAATAAATTAGCCTTAGGCTTTGATGTAAATGGCTCAGATTCTCACTTTGTTCATGAGTGCTCCATTTTTGAATTATTTATTTTTAAATCTAGCAACAAAATAAAATTTAGACTTCTTAAAAATAAATATTCATGAGGTCAGTTTTGCTTTCTTTTTCTCCAAAATGTCATAAGTAATCACCTTATTTAGGTATAGTAACTTTAAGTCCCTATAGGTCCACACTAAATAACCTAGCACCTGTCTGACCAATAAGACTTTCTTGTAGTCATAGCTAAGTCCTGAATCTGTGGTTCTTAGGCCTTCATAGCATGGCTAGTATGAAGGAGAACTGACTTTTCTCTTCATTTGGTTTCTTTACAATTCACTTCAATTCACGCAGGTAGTTCAATGCACCTATGGTTAGTCGCTAGTGTGTTGAGCAACTAATCGCTAAAGAATAGCACACAGGCTGTCTGTATGATCCGGGGCAGGAGCAGACTTTATACAAAGTACAAGTGGAATGGAACATAAGAGAAACCACGGGCAGCTGGCATTGTATTATAATTACTAAAATATTTTATGCAAAGATAGAATTAAAAAAATACAAAAGAAACCACAAAATGGGAGAAGATTTTCCAACATTTTCAAGAATATATGAAACTTTTCTGTAACTTAGGAAGAAAAGCACAGGCAATTTTTAATGAGCATGGTATATGAATACCTGACTTTTCTGTAAGTGTTATTCACTAGCTAATAAACATGTGAAAATAGGATGTGATTCTTTAGTACTAAGGACAATGAAAACTCAAGTGCAAGATAAGCTAGCATGGCTAAACTTAGCATGACTGTGTGTTATTAAGACATGGTGATGGGGAATGGTTTGAGCCAACACATATTCATGGTACAAAGGGACCTTGGTGCAACAATTTCCTGAAGCTATCTGGCATTATCTATCAAAGCTGAACACAGACATCCATTAGGAATAAGCCATTTCAGTTCTAGGTAAGAAAGGGCACAAATTGTTGCACCTACACCAAGAGAAAGACACACTACACACGATAATCAATACCCAAAGACACACTGAATGTCAAGGCTAAAACTGTGTACATTTGTAATGTAAAACTGTATACAGTAGTGTGCATATTAGGACTGCATTCAGTTGTCATAATTATTTGTCTCCTCAACACGATGTTGAGCAAAACAAGGCAGCCATGGAAGCAATGACTCCAATGAAGTTCAAAGATGAGAAGTTTCAGTGCTGGGGGCAGAGAGGCAGAAAGTAGGAAGAGGCTGTTATGAGGAGGACTTCTGAGAGACTGGTTCCTTTGTTTCCTCAACCTTGGGGTTACACACACGTTTGTTCTTTGAGGCAGGTCATTGGAATTTTAAGTGCATTGTTTTTCAAGAGAAAGTACTTTTTGAAGATATGAAAAATGCAGTCTGGGACTGGGGAGATAGATCCGTGGCACAAGTGCCTGCCTGGCAAGTGCAAGGTTGTGAGTTTGAATCCTGGTCCTGACCAAAAAAAAAAAAAAAAAGATTTAAACAAAATTCAATCTAACAAAAATTTGAGAGTGACCCATTACTGAAAATAAATTATTTGCATCTTCAAAAGTCAAACATTATTATTAATAAATAAATACATAAAATTCCACTTTCAATTTGCTTTTTTTTTATTTTTTTTGTATTATGGCCAGCTCAGCCTGCCCTGGGAGTGAGGCTGACCCAGCAAGTGGTGCTGGAGATTGAACTGTGATCCCTGCCACCTAAGCATTCCCAATTTGCATCTTAATTAATGACATTTCTAAATATTTGTGTTTAAGATCAGTGGAATGCTTATTCACAGCACCTTCCCACCTTTTTGGAGGGAATCATCTACACAACAATGAATAAGAATGTTACCTGGTAAAGATATCCAATCATCTGACAAACAAATAACAAATATTTTCCCTAGTTTTTTTGTGTAATTCTGCTTGTAAATATAATTCTGCCATGCTGAAGTTTTCATTTTTATTTTGTAAATGTTTTCATATAATTCAACTTACAATCTCTGAGGTTGTAAATGGCTTATAATAACTTTCTTTACCCACACAATTATAAGAACTATTTGCTTCTGTTTTTCTCTAATATTTTACTAGTCCAAGTAATTGAAGTTTTTTATTCATCTAGATTGATTTGTGCTTGTGGGGATGTAACCTAAATCCTTTTTGCTTTCCTTGACCTGAAGGTCAACTGTCTAAGCAACATTTTTTTGAATCATAGATGCTTAATTCACAGCATCTGCACCAATCTAATTGTCCTTTACATATATATCTGTGTGAGCACATATAAGATATACCTTCATGCGTGTGTGTCAGATTCCCTCAGGTATTTCTTTTTGTGTCTGGGTTTTCTGTTATATAAGATTTTTTCTTCGTTTTTTTTTTTTACTCTATCATAAATAATTGTTTACTTTAATTCATAAAGTAGAATTATTAGAAAACAAATCATTAGTTCTGAATGCATGTAAGAAGGGTTTGAGCCCCCACCCACAGCAGCCCCAACTGACTGACGGACCTACATACCAGCAGGTGCGCAGGTAGGACCTCCTGGCCTGCGGCCCCTGCATTGCCACTGGAACTCAGCCCCTGCCTACAACAGCCCCAAATGACTGACTGACCAGCTGCCACTCAGGTAGGAACTCTCAGCCTGCAGGTCCCTGCCCCATCACCACAACTCAGCCCTTGCCCACAGCTCATGACTGGTAGACACACAGGCAGAAACACTAGTCCTGCACCCCTGCACTACCAGAAATTCTACCTTGCCCAGAACCCAGTTCCAGCATCTGCTGTGGAGCCATGCAGCAAGTGACCTGCAGAGACACTGGGAGTCAGACCCTGCCAGCTGACCTAGGAGCTGAGCATCTTGCCAGAGGAATACAGAGTACTCTCATCCAAAAGCTGCACCAAGAAGAAGCTGAGCACAGCAGTCAGACCCAGACAGACACATCTGGACAAGATCAAACTTGGTAGATCTGGAATCAAATTTCAGTAGGTGCTAATGGCATAACTTCACCAAAGTTCTGCACCAAAGGTCAGAGATCACTGCTACACAGAATGAAACAGACAAGGAGCAAAATGTAATATCAGCTCCTGAGCCCACATGGAACAAATACAGGAGATGCTACCATACAAGAAAATGGGAACAATGCAGCTGAAATCTCTAATTAGTAGTGCTTGAAGTACAGAAACAAATGCAGAAATGTGCAGTGGTTCTCAACCTGTGTGCTGCAACCCCAGTGGGGGTCGAATGACCAAAACACAGGGGTTGCCTAAAGCCATCAGAAAATGGTATTTATTTGGAATTACAGTTTTGAAGTAGCCTCCAAAATTACTTTGTGCTTTGGGATCACCGCAACATGAGGAACTGTATTGCGGGGTCATGGCATTAGAAAGGTTGAAAACCACTGGTATAGAGGAACTCGGATTGGGGAAAACCTCTGAAGTAAAAAAAGCAAAAGGAAATCTTTGAGTTACTAGAGTCTCAAGTAAAGCAAAACAAAACAAAAAACAGCTACAGAAAAGTATAGAGGGAATCAGGTCAGAAATAACCTCTAAAGTAAAAAAAGATATCTCTAAGTTAATAGCGTCTGAAGTAAAGGAACAACTTTGGAAAGTTAGAGTGGAAATGAGGGCAGAAATAATCTCTGAAGTAGAAAAAAAATGGATAACTATAATGAAAGACCTAATAAGTGCCTCTAAAGATGACATTGATAAAAATTAGAGGAGAATAGAAAAATGATGGAATCTTTGAATGAGCAATATAGGAAAGAAACAGATTACATGAAACAATTTCAAAGAGATATACAGGAAAATAAAATCTCAATCACAAGTTGGCAACACCGTAGGAACAAAAGTGAAGATAGTTTCAGATCTTGAAGACACAGTTGCAGCTAGTGAAAAGGTAAGAAAGGATCTCTTAAAAACAACCAGGATGCAGGAAAAAACTAATTCAACACCCTCAAGACGATGTAGAAATGAATGAGATCAATAGATATCAATGAGAAAGAAGGAGTCAATACAAAGGATATGAAAAGAATATGGGCAGAAATAATAGCAGAAAACTTCCCAAATATGAGAAAACAATCTGACATTCAGTAACTGAAGCATACAGAACTCCAAATAACATCTACCTGATTAAAACACACCCAGCCATATAATAGTCAAGATCACAGAAATCCACCAGAAGAATAATATACTAAAAGCCACTAGAGAAAAGGAACAGGCCACATTTAAAGGAAAACCTAGCAGAATACTGTCAGATGTTTCTTCACATACCATGAAGTTAAGAAGAGCATGGAGCAGAGTGCTTCAAGTCATCTGCGAAAACAAATTTTATCTCAGACTGCTATACCCCACAAAACTCTCTTTCAAGTATGAGGAAAAAGTGTAATACTTCCATGACAAGGAAAAACTGAAGAATTTTATGATGTCAAAGACAACCCTAAAGAGACTACTAACAAATATTTTAGAGAGGGAAAAAATGACCTGGACCCTGAAAATTAGATGAGAAAAAACCCCCACAACAAATACGGAAACTAATTAAACAGGAGAAAAAAGAGTAAACAGTAATAAGTAAAAGACATGTCAATCATAAGTCAATACATTTCAATTATAACCATGAATGTCAATGGGCTGAATTCTCCATTTAAAAAAAAATAGACTGATAGGATATGGAAGCAAAATCCAACAATATGCTGCATACAAGAGGCACACTTAACTCATAAAGAAACTGAGAAAAGATGGAAAACAATACTATATGCCCCAACTGCTAAAAAAAAAAAAAAAAAAGAAGAGCTAGCAATCCTATTTTCAGACAATCTAAACGTCAAACCAAGGTTAAAAAAATTGGTTAGGGGAAGAATTCAAGATGAAGAGGTAACATTCATAAATATATATGCACCCAACACAGAAGTATAAAGTTATACAAGACAAATCTTAACAGACAGGAAAAATCTACTATACAATATCATAATCTTAACAGAATCTAACACCCCTTTATCCCCCAAAAATAGGTCAAAAGATAGGTCAAGTAGACCAAAAATTAGCAAAGAAGTAGCAGAAGTGAACAAGATCTTGGAACAACTAGACTTAGTGGACATACGCAGATTGTTCCACTGAACCACTTCTGAATACAAATTATTTTTCAACTTCACATGGACCATTTTCCAAAATAGACCACATACAAGTGCATATGTCATGCTTAAGTATATGCAAGAAAACAGAAATTATTGATGCATGTTATCTGACCATAGTGCAAAGAAACTGAAAATAAATGACAAAAATATCACAAGAATCCAGAAACACATGAATATTAAACAACACCCTTCTCAGCAACCATTGGGTTACAGATGAAATTAAATAAGAGATTAAACAATATTTGCAATTTAATGAAAATTCAAGCACAACTTGCCAGAATTTATGGAATGCAATGAAACCAGTTCTTAAAGGAAAATGTATAGCACTGAAATTACACATTAAGAAAACAGAATGGGAACAAATGAGTACTCTTATGCAGCACCTAAACTGACTAGAAAAGGAACAGTAAATGAAGCCCAGGGCCCAAAGATAGGAGGAAATTTCAAAGATTAGAGCAGAAATTAATTCAATTGAGACAAGGAACATAATACATTAATGAATCAGAAGCTGGTTCTTTGAAAGATTAAATAAAATTGACAAGCTCCTACCTAACCTCATCAAAAAAAAGAAAAGAAAGGACTCAAATTCAAGCAATAAGGAATAAAAAGAGTGAAATTACTACAGAACCAGCAGAAATTTACACAATCATGAATAGCTACTTTTAGAGTCTTTACTCTCACAAAATTGAAGACACAGATGAAATGGAGAGATTTCTAGAAAGTTACAATCTACCAAAATCAAGTAGATATAAGACCTTTCAATAACCTAATAATAGCCAATGAAATACAAAATGTAATAAAAAGTCTACCAACAAAGAAAAGTCCAGGTCCAAATAGATTCACCACTGAATTCTACAAGAAATTTACAGAAGACATAATCCCGATATTCATCAAACTTTTCAGTGAAATTGAAAAAGAAACAATCCTCCCAAAATTATTCCTAGAGGCAAGTATTACACTGATACCAAAACCAGAGAAAGATCCAAACAAAAAAGAAAAAAAAAAAAAAAAAAGAGAGAGAGAACTTCAGACCAATTTCTCTTATGAACATAGATGCAAAACTCCTCAATAAAATCCTCACCAATAGAATACTGCAAATCATAAGAAGATAATACACCATGACCAGGTCATCACAGGGATACAAGGATGGTTCAATATATGCAAATCCATAAATGTAATACACTATATTAATAGAGCCAAAGCCAAAAATCACACGATCACCTCAATTGATGCAGGAAAGGCTTTTGACAAAGTCCAACACTCATTCATGTTCAGAGTCCTACAGATAATTGGAATAGAGGGCCTCTACCACAATTTGATAAAAGTCATCTATGACAATACAACCACTAACATAATTGCAAATAGGGAAAAACTGAAGGCTTTACTCTCCGATCTGGTACAAGGCAGGGGTGTCCTCTATTACCACTGCCATTCAATATAGTTCTGGAATCATTAGCTACAGCCATTAGACAAGAGAGAGAAATGAAAGGAATAAGAATAGGTAAAAAAGAAGTTAAACTATCGCTATTTGCAGATGACATGATAATCTACTTGAAAGATCCAAAAGCTCAACCAAGAAGCTACTAGAATTAATGTGCAAATTCAGTAGCATAGCAGGATACAAAGTCAACACAGAAAAGTCCATAGCATTCCTCTACACGCATAACAAAAACACTAAGAGAGAAATTAGAGAAACAATATCTTTTACAATAGCACTGAAAAATGAAATACTTAGGAATTAACCTAACTAAAGAGGTAAAAGATCTATTCAATGAAAACTACAGTACTCTGAAAGAAGAGACCCTAGAGGATTTCAGAAAATGGAAAGATATTCCCTGCTTCTGGATAAAAAGAACCAACATTGTGAAAATGGCCATACTCCCTAAATTGTTATACACATTTAATGCAATCCCTACCAAAATACCATCAATATAGCTCACAGACCTGGAAAAATCATTCCTAGAAATTATTTGGAACCAGGAAATAGCTAGAATTGCAAAGACCATCCTGGGAAAAAAAGATATGGTAGGAGGCATTACAATTCCTGTAAAGTTATACTATAGAACTACTGTAATAAATCAGTATGGTATTGGCAAAAAATAGACCTGAGGATGAATGGAATAGATTAGAAGATGCAGAAGCAAATACAAACACACTCAGCCACCTTATCTTTGAAAAAGGGGCCAAACATGTTTACTGGAAAAAAGATAGACTCTTTAACCAATGGTGCTGGAAAAACTGGCTCTTTACATTTCAAAAACTAAAACTTGGCCCAGGTCTATCACCATGAACTGAACTAAACTCTGAAGATCTAAATATTAAAACAGAAACACTCAGTCTCCTGGAAGACAAAGTGGGAGGAAATCTTGAAGACATCAGGGTAGGCAAACAGTTCATGGACAAAAATAAAAATTAGGACTAGACATCCCTTTCAATCCAGCTATCCCCCTACTGGAAATTTTCCCAGAAGAACTGGAAACATGATACCATAGTACTCTCTGTATACCTATGTTCATAGCAGCACCATTTGTGATAACCAAATTTTCTAAACCACCAAAATGCCCATCATCTGAAGAGTGGTTTGAAAAGATGTGGTATTTTTATAGAAGGGAATATTACTCAGCTATAAAGAATGATAAGCTGGAAGACTTCATAAGTAGATGTATCTGGAACATATACTCATAAGTGAAATAAACCAGACCTACATATGCAAATATCATATGGTTTCCCTATTGTGAAACTCAAAAGAAGAAATAAAAATGGAAACACACAAGACAGCTGAATAGAAACCAAGGACTTAAGCATTAAACAATGAATTGAAGAAGAAAAAAAGAAGGGTTTTCTGTGAGAGTTCTGCTTTGCATCTCAACTATCACAGCTAACTTGCCCAATATCTTCACAATGATGCATCCCAGAAGCAGCAGGTGTGAAGCTCTAGTGCCATCCTTTGTCTTTAAGAATTGGTAGCAGATCACATAAAGTGATAATGCTCCTCTTCCATACATTCCTTATGAATACTGGCAGCCACTACTAACAATCATAACTGACAGAAGAACGTGCTCGTGAACAAAACTGCCATGCGTAATCTATCATGCAAGGAGGCCTTCTTCTCTTTGTGGTGTTCATTCTAAAATTTCTGGAATCAAATTCTAACTTAGGAGTTCATTTAAGGAAAGAGAAATCTTAATAAACACAAACACATGCAATTTCAGAGTTACATTTGCTTTAGAGTAAAATCTAATGATTTAATGATTAATACAAACTTAAATGTATTTAGTATTCATCTTTTAATTTCAGTGTAGATATTTTCTCATAAAAATGGCAAAGTAGGGTTAGCAAGATAGCTCTTGGACCAAGTGCCTGCCTAGGTAAGCACAGGGACTGGTGTCCAATCCCTGGCACCACACCCTGAACAGTCCTCCCTGCCTGCGGGACACTGGGCCAACTATCAAGACCAGGCATAGTGTCACATGCCTGTAATCCCAGCACTGGGGAGGCTGAAAACAGAAGGATCACCATAAATCCAAGCTATGTAATGAGACCTTATACCAGATACTTACTTTTTTAAAAAATAGGTGACATAAAGCTATAATTAGTAAATGAGTAAATGGAGGTTATCAATACTTCTGACATAGATTCAGCTTTGATCAGGATCTTACAAAATTCTGAAGTATGCCATTCAGTTGAAAAGCATACACATTACACATTCTGTAAACATGATGGTTTTTACTACATTAAAGTTGAATTCTTCCAGAGAGGAAAAAATCATTGACTGGAATTGGAGGCTTAGAAAGAAAAAATACTGCTGCTTTTTTAAAAATTATTTATTTTATTCATTTTAATGAGAGAAAAAGATAAAACAGCAACAAAACAGTTTTTAAGCAGGTTACTAGGATGGTTACAATAATTAATACATTACATACTATTATCTTTGTAGTAGTCATTTAGAGGGCAAGATGCATACACTATATCTTCTCTAAACAATATTAGTACAAGCTTTTATTCTCAATGAACTAAGAGAAAGTAGCTGTGTATCTATCCTTTCATATATATATATATATATATTTTTTTTTTTTTTTTTTTTCCAACGAAACAGTACTTTCTTTACATTTTTGTACTGTTCCACCACTGTAAGCTTCACTGTTCTGGTTCTACTGCTCACACGCCAGGCCCCAAGGCAGCCTCCTGTATGCCTCTCTGTCCACATGGCATCTAATTCTCCAGATCTTTACTGTTGTCCACCCTGTCAATCAGTGAAAATTGCTTCCCTCCCTAGCATAAGGCTGCCAAAGACCCAGGTGTGGTCTCAGGTGTCTGTGAAACAGAACCCTGGGTAGGTACTGCCATATTTCTGGGGTTCTATTGCTACAACAAGGCACAGGTCACCTACACAACTTAATGCTTCTCAACATGGACGTGATCCTGGTGAGCACGAACCACACCAGCAGTGGCAAAGGCTGTCAGTGCTGTCTTTAAAGATCCACAGGTGACATCTTCATCACAATCTTGTCTACAGTAGAAATGAATGCCAGAGATCCTTCTATCTTTTATCAAGGAACAGAAGTGCCTGCCAAGCACAGAGGTTTGCTTTCCCTTTATCGTGAGGATAATTGCTGAGCAAGATCAAACACAATTTAGAATTTATAAAGGTGATCCATGTTTTTTACCTTAAAATGTTGATTCCATGAATCTCTCTGGAATAATTCCTAACCTTGAACCTCTCTTCCATGTCTGACCTAATTGGCTCTCAAGTTGCATTATTATTGTGTATGCTGCTAGGTATTCTGTACTAGTATTTTATTGAGGAACTTTCTCCTCCTAGCCAAAAACGGGACCAGCAATAACTGGGGGAGGGCAGTGTGCAGGTCTACTTCTTGTGTTGCCCCTTTATTTTGCAAATGAGACCTATCAGTTCAAAGATGAGAAACAAGAAGCTGAAGTAAATGAGTGAGAAAGGATGCCTTCTGAGTTCTATTCATGGAGCTTTCTACTATGTCCTGGTACTGATTCTTCCAACTGTCCTATGCTTGCTTTTCTGTTATACTGTTGTGTATTCCAACAACTCCAAAATACTTTAGAAAGGCAGCTTGGTGAAAGTGTTCAGTAGGGTCCAGTTAGCTCTTAGTAACTGTAAGTTATTTCAACTGCGTTTATATGTAACCCATCTGTTGCTAGAGCCCCTTAGCTTCATAGATAAACACATGTTATAAATGATATCCACCTACAAGGAACTCAAGGCCTCCTCCTGTTAAACAAAGGACTCCCTAAGAGGGCCCTGCCTCAGATTCTTGGGGGTGCTGCTGGCTGCCATCTGCTGTGCTTTCCCCATCTGCCTGTGAAGGAGGACGCATCGTACGCACCTCACAGTATGCCTGGGCTGTGCCTAAAGTCTCCTCAAGATGGTGATGTTGACACCACCAGGCCACTCTGTCACTTTGACAGCAGAGCTTGGGCATGCACACTGCATTACACACACCTTTTGACAGCTTTGATCCTGCCTACTCTCCAGATTCAGAGAAAGACTGGATTCCCTGTGCTGTGACCTCCTCCTCCTTCTCCTCCTCCTCCTCCTC
>PVJA010037109.1:0-20632 GCA_004027025.1 Myocastor coypus
CAAAAAAAAAAAAAAAAAAAAAAAAAAAAAGATTTTAGATTACAATATTGCACAAAATATTTGAATTTCTCTTGAGACATACTCCCCTCCTGCCCCCCACCCCCACCCCTACCCCCATGAAAGCACTCTTGCCTCCCTGCCTCCCTCTGCTGGTCTGGAGTAGCAGCTGTTTGCTTTCTGTGGGACACAAGGTCTCTTGGAATTGATGATGTCTACCACTTGTTAAATTTGTTTGCATGTTGGCTTCTACCTCCCTAGCAGGGCTGCCGGACCCCCACCCCTCTCCGTTGCCTTCCCAGTGATGAGGCTGGTGTGAGACACCAGATCTAATTGGGCTCACCACACTGTTTTCCTTGCAGCAAAAAAGTATTTTACCTACATCTCTAACAGAAACAGGAAAATGAAAGATAGGGCAAGGAAGTGGGGCTTTTATTTTGCTTTACAACAGATCCACTTCATTAATTTACACAACTGTCTAGCTCCTGTGGGTGACATCTCTACTGTAAATCACCAGTGGTTCCCCAGAATATTAATACCAGGGGCCATTAAGCATCTAAATTCCAAATCAAGAAGGGAGAAAGGAAAGGGTCAGAAAATGAGAGACAAAAGGTGAGAAAGGAGAAATGGGAGGAGAAAAGTCAGGAACAAGCTGGGAACATTGATCTGGAGAAGATCTGTCTCTAATTGCACATGTCACAGAGCTTAATTGTTTGCCCAGTGTTGCCAAAAGTCAAGGAAAAGTACCTCTTTGCAAAGCTTCACACAAAGATTCCCAGCACCGATCATCTTGTACCCTCCTGCAATGGGGAGGATGTCCCTCTCCAAAGCTGTGGCATAAACTGATTTACAAAGCTCGTTCTATTTCTCCTGAAGAATTGACTTGAACTGATAGTTCCAAAAATAACTTTATAAAATTATACAGGAGAGCCACAAGAAAACAATTTCAGGCAATCAAAGCAGCATGACACTTGTCAGGTTGATGCACGAATCTTAAACTCTGAGAAGTCCACCAGGAGTGGACTTGGACCCTGGAAGCCACTCTAGCCACAGGGTCCTGAAGGTAGCATGTGGGGTCTCTGAGCTGTTGTCATTAGTTTTAAAATCTGAGGAGAAGGTGACTGTTTTCCCCTAGCAAGTGGGCCTGATCACACCGAGGTTTCTGGCTTTTGTGGAGCTATACAGATGGTGACATAGTTTGGTGGACAAGTTCCATTCAAAGCAAGAAGCCAAGCAAAGAAAGGGGTCACTCAAAAATATTCAGGAGGGGCTAGGGAGATAGCTTGGCCATCTAAGCTGACCCTGGCTTCCTGGGTGTGCCCTGCAGGCCGTGGAACAGGATTGGTCATGTGTGTCTGTAATCCTAGTGCTGGGGAGGTTGAGGCAGGAGGATCACTATAAGTCTGAGCTGTGTAGCAAGAGCCTGTATCAAAACAGTAAAAATAAAATATTAGCCAGATAACTCACTGGACTAATATGCCTGCTTAGGTCAACCCAGGGATTGGGGTTTGATCCCTGGCATGCTGTGCCAGCCCTTACTCTGAGGTGCTCTCAGAAGGAGACTGAGACTGGGCATGGGGGCATGGGCCTATAATCCCAGCACTTGGGAGGCTGAAAACAGGGGGATCACTACAAATCTGATCTGTGTAGTGAGACCCTATAAATCCTGTACTAAATATATTTAAAACAAACAAATAAATACATACATACACACACATACACTTATACACACATATATATACAAAAAATATTCAGAAAAAAAGGACAGGAGCTTGGAAAGTCAGTACAACCTTGTGTGGGAGCCTGATGTGTCTAGTAGTACTGTCTTCAGGCCCAGGATAAAGGGAACATGCTATGTAGAACCCGAGTTGGGAGCACAGATAGAACTGGAGTGGGTTTTGGCTCTGTCTCTCACCAATTCCGTGTAGCTTTGGGAATATTAAACTTGTTTGAATGTTGGCTTCTACCTCTCTAGCAGGGAAATGGTAACAGTATTTGCTTCACGGGGTGCGATAAGGTTGAATTTGATAAAACATGCAGAGCATCTATCATACCTGCCCTGAAGGAGTTTTCCGGAAATGAGATTATTGTTTCTATTTATCTCTCTGGGTTTTAACTCTCTCTGGAAAGATGGTGTGTGAATCCTCTGTGTTCGTCTCAGAACACTCTGCTGGGTCCCGTTCGGGACTGGTTTAGTCTACATTCATCAATGGCTTTGTCAGTGTTGGTAGGGATCTTTTATTGTGCTCAACGAAGAAATGTTCTAGTCATGGGTGGTGAGCTGAGAACAAACACTGCTGGTATTTGGAGAACAAACAAGGGAAAGGTGACTCCAAGCTGCCCAGTATAAAATATACATGTGGTTCTAGGACTGACTGCCTAGAGACACTGGTTTTCATGTGAAAGCCCTTTCTTCGGCTATGGTGTTTCCAGCATCCACATCCCACAGCCCATGCTTGCTCAGGCAGTGCCATTCCTTAGTGATAAGACTAAACCATGGGCTCCCAAGACTTTGGGGAAATTTCTGGATTTCTCTGTGTCTCTGTTCCATTGCCCACAATGGAGTCCCACCCGCAGCCACAGAGGGTTAAATGAATTACTGCACACAAACACGGTAGGGGGCGCCTGTCCCGCAGCAGCAGCCGCTGGCGCCTGGGAGCTGCTAGTTAGTGTTCTCTTCCTTTCTCTTCTCCACACTTCATTCTCCTTGTCTTCATTAGCAGCTGCAACACCAAGGTCAAGTACAGATCTCCAGCCCAAGGTGCTTTCCCTCAGCTTTAGTTTCTGTGTTCACCCAGGGAGCAGGAAAGATCCTTCTGTGGTGACGGTCTTCCCCCCCACCCCACTCCGATCTTTTGCCTTCCTAGCTCTGAGTTCTCTGGTTCCATCTTTCATCTGGTGCCAGCCCCAGAGGCAGTAGTCAGCTTGGATGTGTTTTAGAGTACATGTGCCAGTTCAGCAGAATGATATCACACAGCAGCTGGTAACAGGCCTTGAGGGTCTCAGAGCCCTGGATTCCTGTCTTGCTTCCCTCCCTTCTTAGTGTCTGACTGGGTGAAGTTGCCTAATCTCTCCTACCTCTTGCATTCTGTTCTGTGAAGTGGGGACTTCGTGAGGGGCCTGGGGGAGGTGACACGTGTAACATCCCTGTACTCATGCTTGTCCCTCAAGTGACCCATCAGCCATTCACTGAGCCAGGCCTCTTCCTCAGCACACTTTCCACGCTGCCCATCTTCAGCTGGCAGCCATGACAGGGGAGTGTTGCAAGCTGTTGAATCCTGTCCTCATGTGTTCTTTGGTTTCTGTCTTAGGAAAAGCACCACATTTTCTGCGACTCCAAAACGTCGAGGTGAACGTGGGGCAGAATGCCACGTTTCAATGCATTGCTGGTGGGAAGTGGTCTCAGCATGACAAGCTTTGGCTCCAGGTAAGAATGGAGGCAGTGCCTACCCCTCCCAGCCCTTCCCTCTGTAAAGGAAGAAAGTATGTGGTATGATAAAGGGTTTAGTGGTACAGGGAGGGGACACTTTCAAGTACCTCTGTTCCTTAGATGCTTTTTTCCATTCATGATGTTCTTCACTATAATTATTTTAGGTTAACATCAGCATACCCATTTCATAGATGAACAAACTAAGGCTAAACCTAAAATTTCCAGATCTAAAAGTTATGATTATAACTTACCCTAACTACTCTCTTACAAACTTTGTCTTTTAAGGCCCAATTATAAGACATAAGGCAGAGTGAGCATTTTAGATCCTGGGTATGTAATATCACAAAACACTGATGTTGTTTATACAATAACACACACACACACAGTGTTCACCAGTGCATTTGGGCAGTCAGTTACTCTTCTTTCAGAATGTATCTGTAAAACAATCTGTTTTCTGGTTAAATGAAACCATTGGTGGCATCCATCAGGAAAGTATTTCAAGCTTAAATTTTTTTTCTATTATTTGTATTCATTGATATTTATTCGTTAGCAAGATGAGAAAGAATCTCTCTGGGTGGGAGGTAAAGAAAAGGGGTGGAAGGCAGCACTAGGATACACACCTTGCTACCACTAGCTTAGTCTTGCCAATATGAACACAAATACCATGTTCTGGGGCAACACAGAGGTTAGAACAGTAGTCATGAGCTAATCCCATTACTCTGGGAAGCTGAGGCAGAAAGGTCATAGGTTCTAGTCTAGCCTTTGCAATTCAACAACTTAATGAGATTCTGTCTCAAGATAAAAAAAAAAAAAGAGGCCCTGGGTTCAATTCCCAATACTGTCACACAAAATAATATTTTTTTCTTAAGTAGTTTTATTGAAATGTAATTGAGATATAATATTTTATTGAACTCATAAGTTTGACATGTGTGTACAAGTGAATCTATTTCCATAGTCAAGTTATTATGCATAGCTATGAACCCTCCACCCTGAATTTCTTTTTCCTATTTCACTCCTCTCTTCTGCCCACTCCACCACAATGTCATAGGTGACCACTATTCTGCTTTTTTGGCACTTTATGTTTATCAGATACAGAATTTTATATAGATGGAATCATGTAATATATACTGTATCTTTACTAGATGTAGTGATTCTGATACTTAGGTATGTCATTGAATCTACATATTCTATGTTTAATTAATACCAAGAAACATTTCATTGTATGTTTATAGCAGAGTTTGTTATTCATTCATCTGTCCACAGACACATGTTGAAGTTTTTTGAAGTTTGGAGCCTTACATAAAAATTGCTGTGAACATTCGTGTGCCAATCTTTCTGTGGACATAGTCTTTACATTCTCTTGTGCAAACATCTGGCAATGGAATGACCAGGTCCCCGGGTAGATGCTTGTTTCACTTTTTAAAGAACAACAATCTGCTTTCAAAAAAAAAAAAAAAAAAAATAGCTGGACCCTTTTACTTTCCCACTAGCAGTTTAGAAAAGTTCCAGTCACTGTGCAGTGTTACCAGAGCTCCCGAGGGCCAATCCTTTTAGTTGTAGCCATTTGAATAGGCATGTGATAGTCACTCTTCGTGGTTTTAAATTTCATTTCCCTGATGACTAAGGATGCTGACTGCGTTTTCATGTTTTCATTTTCCCAAATAGCTCTGTGTACTCTTTGATGGGAGTTCACACTGTCACCTCTCTTCTTAAATTTGAGCCCATTTCCTGCAGTTAGAAGCTCCCTAGGGGAGGAAAAGTCCATCTAGGGACTAATAGTTCTTTGCTACTTTATAGCACAGCAAACCGAGCTGCACCACAACAAACAGTACTGCCTGTGCCTCCTCCGAAGTTGCTCTATTATTAGGTAGTGTTATTTACTCCTTTCATTATAATTAGTGTTAAAGTGCAGCTTGGACCTGAGAAACTTTGTCATGTCAATGGAATTGCCTCAGCAAGGTCACGAGAATGAACTGGGAAGAACACAATATTTTGAGCAACTTTGTTTGTGTTTTCCAATTATATTATGATTGTTATTGCTGCAGTTCTGAGGTGCGAACCCTAAACCTTAGATCTGTTAGAGCGAGGATGTCAAAGCCGAACATAATGGAAGTTTTGAGGAAAATTGATAGAAACACACAGTGTACAGCTCTTCCACATCTTATTATTTATTTATCTACTTTTCAGTGTAAACCAAATCTTATTTCACAGAACATTTTTCAGGTGCCTTACAGTGAGATATACAACATGACAAGACAGCATAAATTAAAAGCAAGGTACTACAAGATGGTAGGAAAAACTACACTGAAGCCGCTCATCCTGCAAAAGCTACATTTCTGTACACCTGCTGTTGTAGAGTGGGTCACAGACAGAGCCTGCAGCATCACAGCCAGCAACGGGATGAGGAAAGCTTGGCAGATCTACAGTTTCACAATGTCTGCGAGATAAACACAAACCAATTGCTCAGGAAAATTCTAACTGTTGTTCACACAGAGGCCGGACAGGAATTGTTCCCCAGAGTGCTCATAAAGAAAACACTGTGTGATGTAATGAACAGCATCCTCAGCACAGTCTTTCTGAGTGGGTTTCATAGCCCTGTTCCACATAATGATGTTTCATATAAAGGCAATCTGGGGAAGGGAGAGGAGGCAGAGGGGGCTGGTGGGGACAGCAATGCCAGAGGTCCCCAGATTTTGGCTAATCTATCTCTATCCTGGGATGCTTTAAACATAGCTAGTGAGTGAATATACTTGGCAACTATTTCTCCAAGGCAGTTAAGCCTGAGTTGCTATACACCAATGTTTGGAAATCACCTGTACCAGTCATAGGGGTCTTCAGAGAAACAGAACCAACAGCACCCCACTCAAATGCCTCCACACAAAGAGATTTATTATGAGGAATTGGCTCACAGGACTGTGGAGGTTGAGAGATCCTACAAGCTGTTATCTACAAGCTGAAGACTCCAGAAAGCTGGGGATGTCATTTCACTACAAATTTAGAGGTGCTGATGTCTAAATTCTAGTTCATGGGAGGAGATCATTGGGCCAGCTCAAACAGGTGGGCAGGAAGCAAAGGAGCAAATTCCTCCTTCTTTGGCTTTTGTTCTACTTCAGATCCCTGAAGAGAATCCTCTTTGGGGGAGTGCAGTCTATATTACTGAATCCCCTGGTTCAAATGTTGATTTTATCCAGAAGCACCCTAGCAGACACACTCAGAAACATTGCTCTCTCTGGGCAGCCTTTGTCTCAAGTTGACACATAACAGTGAACATCACTAAGATGAACATCTTCCTACAAAATAGGAGGTGCCTGTCAAGACATTACCACTAGAAGACAGCCATAGCCACAGTGTGAGACAGGCCAAGACAATGCAGATATCTCAAGGGGAAGTAGGCTGGGGTGACAGCCTGAGCGTGTCTAAAGCAAGTGAAGTGGGCATGCTGTGGCCAGCAGAGTAAGCTGTGACATCTGCAGCTGGTCTGGGTGTTAGTAGTGGTATTTCCTGGTACAACTTCCACTGTAAGTTCAGGAATTTCATTATCTCACCAGACATAGGAATTCTTTCATCTACTGCTTTGAGTCAGGAAAGAGCCTTAGTTTCCAGAATTGGGTATCAGTGGTCTTTCTTTCTGCAGTTGTTCTGAAGCAGTCGTTGAACTCACAGTTTGAGACAAATACTTGCCACCTGTAAGAGAGTGCTTGGCTCCCTCCTCAAGGAGCAGAACTCTATAGCCTGCTATAGAGTCACTATTCTCTAAGTGATTTCAGATGAAAATGCTAAAAAGGAACCCCAGCCTGCAGCCCTAGTTTATGCCTCCTGGGAATGTCATGTACTCTTTAGAGACTCTGTCTGTTACTGTTGGCTTTCATGCAATTGCAGTGCAAATTTTTGCCCAAGACCTTTGTAGAAACACCTGTACCTGACTATGGATAGAACAGTCCTAGTGCTTCAGGGAAAAAGCCGCAAAAAGACCAGTAAATATGATGAGAAACTTGTCTCATCCTGGATTGGTCTCTTATTGAGGTGCACAGGATAGCGCTGTGGACCATGGCCAAAATTCCTTAGGGCATATCGATCTAAGAAACTATAACTTTTCAGTTTTTGAACAAGTTTTCAAGGAACTAGTGGTGCATATTTAAAGAAGAATAGGGCTGGCCAGACAGCTCAGTGGATTAAAGCACCTATTTAGATAGATGAAGGGGCCAGGCCTGCTGTGCTGGCCCCGCCCCCAGGACAGGCTGAGACTGCGATTGAGACTGGGCGTGGCAGTGCACACCTGTGATCCCAGCTCTTGGGAGGCTGAAAACAAGAGGCTCACTATGAGTTTGATCTGTGCAGTGAGACCCTGTCAACCCTGTACTAAATGTATAATATAAAAATAAATCAACAAGTAAAATGAAGTGGAATAGCCAGCATGCAAAGTGGTTCATGGTTTTGGGGAAGCTCTTTTAGAAAAAGAGTATAAGGGCCAGCAAGATAGCTCAGTGGACTAAGCACAGAGAGTGGAGTTTGACCCCTGGAATTATATGCCATGCCAGTGCCACCCTCAGGACACACTGCGCCAATGACCCAGTCTGGGAGTATTGGCGCATGCTTGTAATCTCAGCATAAGGGAGTCTGAAGGCAGAAGGATCACTATGAATCCGAACTGCGTAGTGAGACCCTGTGCCAAATACAGAAATGAAAAAAAAGAGAGAGAGAGAGAGAGAAAAAGAGTGCAAAGCAGTGGGTATTTACTGACAGACTTGTCTTTGCAACATTCTAAGAACATAAATGAGTGTCTCTTTTCTGAAAGATAACTAGGCAGTATTTAGACAAAGTGTTAGATGTGCATATTTACCCAATGAGTGATTTTACTGTTGGTGGTACATAAAAAAATACCCAGGAATGGAGATCAAAATGTACCTATAAAGGTGGTCAACAGTGTACAGAAGTAGGAAGAATCCAAAGGTCCAGCAAGAGAGATTAAAGTGCTGGAATGAAGCAGCTAAATATCTGATGATAGACTTTACTATAAAACTGATACAACTATAACACTAGATTTATTAACATCCTCACATTATATATTTAGGTGAAAAGAACAAGTTATAAATAGTAGGTTAATATTTTAAGTTTTGTGACCAACACATATATACAAACATATTCATATAAATGCATTTAATATGTCCTCGTCATTATATACATATAACACTATAAAGCAAACTTGAATATGCTTGTCACTACAGATCACGCATGCTTTTTATTTTCATTTCTATTTTCTGTTTCACCTAAATACTATAAAATGAACATTGTGAACTAGATATATAAAAATATATGCTATTAAAAAAGAGAAAGCAGTCACATTTCTCTAGATACAGAATATTTTCAGGTGGGCAGGAACCCTTGCTGTGGTTGTGTGGGTAGCTAATTCTGACAGAAGTGGCAGCGCCCAGCAAGGGCATAGCTTCAGTTCCCTCAGGCTTCTCCACAACCTTCTCATTGCCATCAAGTGATGTTCACGCATAATGGTGCTTAGAATATTTCATGCATGTCCTCCTGTTTTACTGAAGCACATGGCTGAAAGAACTCAGTTCCAGAACTCCTCAGGGACCCCAGAGTAGACCATGTCAGCCCCACCAGAGAGAGCTCACCACCAGCTCTCTGTAGAAGCTTCACTGTACTGGGGTGGGGCAGGGAGGGGGGCAGCTTATACAATAATTAATATTGGAAGTGTCTCCCAGATGAGTCCACGTGTCCAGATGCCCTGTGCAGATCTCATTAGGGGCCATGTATGTGTGGAGACAAATCACAGGCAATAGAGCGGGAATGCACCCCGATCTGGCAGGAAACAGCTCTTGCTCTGGAAGCCCATCAGCTAGGTATCAGCTGTACCAGGGCTGACGCGCTAAGGAGGCACATCAGTCCATGCTGCTGCAGCTGATTCTTCCATTAGGCCTGCTTTGGTACCCCACGGGGCTGCCGCTGGCTCTGAGCGCTGGGAGAGTTGTATGTATTAGCTCCTTCTCCCCCTGCCTGTTTCAGGACCAGGCGTCCGTTCTGTACTGGCTTTTGGCATAATGGCCATAGTACTGCGAAGCAGTGATGATTAAGTAGTGAAACTACTTCCAACAGCTGACATTTATTGAGTGCTTACACACAGAATGCATTTAATTCTCATAACCACTTTTTCAGATAGCTGTTATTCCAGCCCCATCTGTGGACAAAGAGGCTGAGCCTCGCAGGAGTAAATGTTGGCCTCAGATTTGCACGGGCCGTGAGCTGTGATTGCCTGCTGCGAATGTGGCTCTGTGTTTGTTCTCAAGTCCTGGGCTCATTCTTCCATGCTAACCTGGTTCCATTGTAGCCTCCAGCCTTACATCCTATGCAAATGGCTTCCTATTAACACACACATTCATTTATTTGGCACATATTTACATCTCTCTAGTTTTCCAGCTACTGCACTGGATAGTTAAATATGTTTGATCTTCTCAAGTCTACAAATGAGAGCAACAAAATGAATTAGTCTTGCAATTTTTCTTTTCTCTTGCAAGTTTTATCAAATTGCCACCTCTGGTTGCTTTTTAACTTTTCTTGTTCCCTTCTTAACTGTGTATCATAACTGTGATGTCTATACTTACCATGTGGTTTTATTCAACTTCTGCTTCTCTATGAATGGCCCTTATTAATAACCATAGCACTTTCCTTGCCAAAAGGCTGTTATCATTACATATAGCACACTCCTTGACTTTACAATGGAGTAAATCCTGAAACGTGCATCACGAATTGGTCAAAAATGCCCTCTATACACTGAGCACTACTGACTGCTGTAGCTTAGCAACATGGCATATTGTGGAGTATTGATGGCTTCTCTTCAGAATTGCAAGGCTGACTGGGAGCTGTGATCCCTGCCGCTGTCCAGTGTCTCCATGGAGTTCTGAGCCACCCATTCCTAGCTTGGGAAAAGGTTTAAATTCAGAGTTTGACGTAGGTTTTCTAGGAACTCGTATCACTTCTGTACCATTGTAAAGTTGAAGAGTTATAGGTCAAGTCTCTGTAAATGTGTACTGCCTGTGTTTAGCTCTTTTCTCAGTGTTTGGTGATGTTAACTATTTTTTATATGAAGATCTTCCTCCCCTCTCCCTGAAATAATCTGGCTAAGGAATCTGGGACCTTACCTGACTTTCAGGCTAACTAGGTTGCCTGCCAGCATGTATAAATGTAGGCAGAAGACATGAAGCTCCTGGGTCAGAGACAGAGAGGACTTTGCTAGTCATAATACAGCAGGCAGGATGTGCTTCGTGTTTCTGTGTCATACGGAGGAATTCTGAGTTTAGGGAGCCATGGTGTACTCTTTTATAATGGATTTATTGAGATGTAACTTACAAGCCATAAAACTCTTGCAAGTTTAAATTTTTGCTTTTTTATTACTTTTAATAAGAAATTACAGTGTGACAGTTTCAAAATATGTTAGTAGTACTCTCCCAATAATTGATACAATGCATGTTGCTGTCCTTGTTGTAGTGATATAGAGCACAGGGTGTAGACATAATAAATTTTTTAATGGTTATTGGTACAAAAGATTTCTTCTCTTTGATCTAAAACAGCGGTTCTCAACCTGTGGGTCTTGACCCTGGCGGGGGCCAAACAACCAAAACACAGGGGTCACCTAAAGCCATCAGAAAATGTTATTTACTTGGAATTGTTGTTATATTTAAACCCATGCTATGCCATGGTGAAATGTTATTTATTGGAATTAGTAATAAATATTTCTCAACATATAATTAAATATTGTTTTTGTGATTAATCACTGTTTAAATTATGTTTGATTTGTAACAATGAGAATACATAATGCATATCAGGTATTTACATTTTGAATCATGACTGTAGCAAAATTACAGTTTTGAAGTACCCACCAAAATTATTTTTGGTTTGGGGCCACCGCAACACGAGGAACTGTATTGTGGGGTTATGGCATTAGAAAGGTTGAGAACCACTAAAAGAGAAGGTAGTTGTATACATGGTCAAATGTTTCATAATTGCAGTGGGTTACTGGCAAAACTGGCAATGTTGGAAGCTGTTGATATGAACCTTTTATAGCTCAACATACTAAATTACCTTTATGTTTTATGTGTGATGTTTAAACTTTTCTGCTGTGTGGTTAAGGGCAAGTTAAACCAAGACCTGTATAACAAAACATGTAGTTTTTATATCTCCGAAGGTCAGTCAAATCCCCTCAGGATTTACTTTGAAACTATGTATAGTGCTTTGTTAAACTGTTGTCATTGTCAGCCATCTAGATGAGTCATAGCCATTGCTTGACCAGTTTGCTCTCTATGAAAGCCTGAGAGAATGTTTTCTCTCTAGGTGACTCTCCTTAGGCACACCATATACCTTCAATTTTTTTGTGTGGGTTTGTGTAGACCTGCAGCCCCATAAAGATATGCTCTGTTTTCTACTTTTCACCTGAAGCAAACTCCAGATGACCAAGTAATTAGATTAGGGATATAACTCAGGGGCCCCAGAGCACTTAGCTGGCATGTGTGAAGCTCTGGGTTTGATTACCAACATGGCAAAAATCAAACATAGCTCATTTCAGGCAATCCAGAGGATCAAAATGTAGATGAACTTTAGATCTGCAGAAGAAAATGCATTCTTCCAATCCATCTGCACCTGCTGCATAGGATTACTCAGCCCTCTCCTGGGCAACTCACCTCTGAGGACTCTAGTCTTCAGATCCCTTATTTCCCATGGCTATACCTTGTACATTCCTCTCTGTAATCCCTCAGTATATCCTCAGTTTGTGCTCTTTGTGATTTCTCAGCTTGGCCGCCTTCCTCTACCAGGATCTAGGAGAGAGTAAAGAGTAATCAGAGCTGTTTCTTGCCCTCATGGAGCTTACCTTTTGGTGGCAAATGGTGACAGATATTGCACAACCAATCACATAGCTATGTCTTTTTATCAAAAAAGTGAGGGGATATTTGGGATAAGTGGGAAACTTTATTTGTATGAGAGCGGCATCCTCCAAAGAAGTGGTCTTTGGGTAGAGCTCTGAGTAGAGGCCAAAACATGGATAGAGGGAGCCAGAGTTGATACTCAGGGAGATAGCACAATACAGATCCTTCCCCACCTGCCCATCTTCTTTGTTTAAGGGTTATAGCTCCATGTGGGGCTTAGGAAGGCCATACTCTTCCTGCCTGTCTTTGAGAGCTCTGAATCAAGAAGTCAACCCCAAATAAGCCATCTGCCATGCTTGCAGTGGGCCCTGAAGCTATCCTTTTTGGGAATGTCACACAGGTATAAATATGCTCTTAGAGAAGGAATGTGCAAGCTTTTGAGCCAGTTTCCAAATGTCATAAGACTATAACAGAATGAGCAGACATGAGAATATTCATTATGAATGAATTGTGGGAATCTCACCTATTTTCTGGCCATAAGATTCCTGGAGCCATCAGAATAATGTTCAGATAGAAATGGCTCAGTCTGATTTTATTTTAATTATTTATTTATTTTGATGCCAGAAATTCAGATCAGAACAACTGAATATTTTCTGAGTCGTCTTAAAAATATTTCCTGCTTTAACAGGCATCATACCTGCTGTATGAAGCCAGAACAGTTGTCTTAGATTAAATACAGGGATGTTTCCACTTCTACCAATTACAAATCAATTGCAAAGCTGCCTGCTCTCTCTCTGAAATAATGACAGCCATTTTTTTATAGGTTACATCTTATGTCTTTGTGAAGGGAATAATGTCATGACTCCAGAGGAGAGTGGATAGGGAATTGCAAAATGGTGAGGCCATTATAGATACCTTGCTAGATAATCAGGATGGAGGAAAACAGCAGCCATTCCATGCATTAGACAAATCTCTTGTTTTCCTCTCTAGGTTTTTCTGAAGATGGAGAGGTCCTGGCTAAGGGTGGAAGGATGCTCATAAGCTAGGGACAGAAACACAGAAGTGTAAATATTTCCAAGCTCTGTTCTTCTCTGAATTGTGTGCTCTTAAAGGGAGCCAACTTATCTGCACAAGGCAGAGCAGGCCTAGAGAATGTACATTTTGAGTTTTTGAAGAGAAAGACGAGGAGATGAAAAAAGAAAGTAAGAAGATAGAGATATTTCAAAGGGCACTATTGCCATGATGAGACAGATGCGGGTATGAGTTGGAATCAGCAGAACTAGTACTTTGGATATAAAGCACCTTTGTGCAACTTAGAACATGTCTCTTACCTTGGATGGATGAAGTGGAAAAAAAATTAATTTCTTGGCATGATGCATATAATTGAGTGAGGATACAGAGATTCTGAAAAAAAAAATGACCTTCCTGCAGGGGACTCATGATCCCTAGTTCAGAGTTCATGGCATTGCACACAGGGAATAGGCTGAGTGTGGGTACCTTATCTTTCCAGGCCTCATTGGAGCAGTGACCAATTGCTCATCTAGACAGTGGTCCTAGATCTAAGGGACTTTTTCCCAGAGCCCTTTGCTTTCCATTGATGGACTATAGATGACATCAAGTTGTTGAGGCTCAGGCCAAGGTCAGCAGCATCACCAGCATCTAGGAAGCTGTTAGAAATACGTATTATCCAACATCAGCTCAGATGTCTACTTTTTAGGTAATTTTGAAAAACACTGAAATTTGAGAATCCCTGCAGTAGACTGATGAAGCAGGCTTCATAATACTTCACAGTCTGCTAGGATATTACATAGGCTTTCAAATAGCATTGATTACGAGGAGCTGCTGACCAAGAATGTAGTACTTCGACTTAGAGTATGGCAGCACTGCCAGAAAACTAGATGTCTGCGCTTCTATTCACAGCATTTCCCAAACTGTTTGCATGAGGCAATCATTTTTTATAAGATACCATTCGATGTTATTTCAACAAAGAAAGTTTCTGGAACATTGCGCATTCTACTCACAGAGCCATTGAGAGTAATTGTGCATTGCTATGCCCTGAACAGCAGAAGCAAGATGTGAATAGTGCCCTGGTCCCTGGAATTAGCTCACCAGGGCCAGAATCCTACCTCAGCCACTGAGCAAAGCTGTGTAAGGCTGTGCTTTTCCTAGTGAGGCTTACAGATCATATTGTGTGAAATACAGAGTTTCAGGCCTTACTGAAGATTCACTGAAACAGAATCTCCATTTGTCAGAATATATTCATGTAAGAGACTGGACATGGTATTGAACACCACTCTGAAAACTATTCTTGGACCTCTCCATTCGCTAAGTTGCCTCATGCAAACATAGGAATATTAATAGGGTTTATACTTTATCAAACATCAGGATTACCTGCGGAATTTGCTGAAACATAAATGGTCCGTCTAACTTCCAGAATTCCTGATTTCCAAGGTCTTAGGATGGGGAGGAACAGAGAATTCACATTTGAAACTCATGCTAGTCCTTTGGAAATGTTAATGCAGTCAGTTGGAGGCCGTACTTTGGGAAGCATTGCTCTGGGCTATTCTAAGAGCATTGCTCTTTCCATGCCAACCCTCTTCCTCCATGAAGCATCTTGTTAGGATGCCTGACTTTATGTTTATGTTTTACTCTTTTTACTATTTTGTTGGAGTCTTTACCCAGCCTATAAATTCCTCTGGGCAGAAATTATACCTCCCCTACTCCACAGTCTCTCATTTTCTGTTTTGTAAAGTAATGAGTACATTTCCAGTGTGATTAATAATAGAATAGAGAAAGGGGGAAAAAAGCCCTTAGATTACCAACACTAATAAACAGCAGCTATAATGGATGTCAGCTCTGGCATTCACTTAAAAATTTACTTGTTAGGAAATAAGTTCCTGGGTGTTGCTGCTGTGGTTGGCCCAAGGATCACCCTTTGAAATGAACTTTCATAGACTTCAAGAGGTGCAAGTGAACTCTTATTATACATGACAGCAAGCAAGGTGCCTAGCACAAAGTAAGCCCACGAAGATGTTAGTTAATATGACTCTTCTATTGTAAATGCTCAGACAAATCCCAGATGAACAAAGTACTTATCAGATTTAGTTACATGACTGTGGGCTGTATTAACATTTCACAAGAAGCTACTCCTGACTTTGGGCCACTCCAGCTGTCTTCTGTGGACAGTGTCCTATAGAGGTCAGTTTTCAGTTCTATTTAAAAAAAAAAAAAAAAAAAAAAAAAAAAAAAAAAAAAAAAAAAAAAAAAAAAAAAAAAAAAAAAAAAAAAAAAAAAAAAAAAAAAAAAAAAAAAAAAAAAAACCAGAATTGGAAACAATAGACCAGCAAATTCTGAGGTAGTGGCTTAGTTGATTTCAGAAGACACCATGTATAATTTTCTTTAGGAGATGGCAGAGATAGGAGCGTGGTAGGCAGAGTGGATGTTATTATTAACCTTGACAGATCCCCTTTACACACCAGAGAGCCCTCAGTCCACAGCACAGTGCATGCTGGCGACTCAAGGCTCACAGCTCCTCTCCTGAGAGAAGCCCATCAGTCAGATGAAAGGCTTCCTCCTTTCCTGCCTGGTGAGCCATGGCAGAGGGCTGGCTTCTGTGGTGGTGCAAATGCTGAACTCCTTGCATGTAGATTGAGACCAACTCCAAGGTATAATTTATGTCCTAGGACTTCCATGGAAGCTTGACTCCACTTTTATTTTGTATTTTATATAGGGTCTTACTACACAGCTTGAATTCATACTGATGCTCCTATTTTCAGCCTCCCTAGTGCTGGAATTACAGACTTGCACTCCCATGCCCAGACTCTGTTACCTGTGCACCTGGGGGTGGGGCTGTCATGGCACTTGGTACAGGGATTGAACCCCAGTCTCTGTGCTTGCCTAAATAGGTACTAAGTCTGCTGAACCATCTCACTGGTTCTTCAACAACAGTTTTGTTTTTTCTTTTTCTTTTTGTGGTACTGGGGATAGAACTGAGGACCTTGAGCTTGCCAGGCAAGTGTTTATCCTACTGAGCTATCTCCCCAGCCCTCAACTCTAGTTTTGACCACATTATTCCTTAGTCTTTTTCTTCACTCTTTTACTTCTGAGAATACTCGAGCATTATGCTTTGAGTTTTGCTTCTAGAAAGTGCAGATGAAAACATCGCTTATCAGCGCTCACTAAGGATTATGTTCATTTGGCTCATAGAGTCACATGGGCTAACTGATGGCTCCATGTTAGAGCATTAGGCATACCTATGATGAAAGCGGGACGCAATAGGAAAGGTCACGTGCTCTGAATTTTCCAAGAAAGGGTGTATTTATGTCTGAAAAACACCACAGGATCCAGAAGAAAGTTTCCAGCAACCCAGAGTGTTGGATAATGCCTGGACCTGACAACATCATTCCCAGGTTTCTGTGTGCATTTTTCCAAGCCCTGCTTCTCTTTGGCTCTTCCCTGGACCTTGACTTCTCCTCTGGTCCAGATCCTCATTACTGTCATCCTAGTATTTGCATCTCTGGGGCCCGGCTGGATGGCTCAGTGGTCTAAAGCGCCTGCTTGGGAAAGCTTGGGCGGCTTCAGGGACCGTGGTTCGATCCCCGGCACCACATGCTACGCCAGCTCTGCCCTCGTGGCAGGCTGAGCCGGCCATAAAAATGAGTGAATAAACAAAGGTTCTGAAAAAAACAAGAATAAATAAATAAATAATTAAATAATTAAGAAAAGTATTTGCATCTCTGTGCATTATATGGCAGTCCTTCATGTCGTGTGTGTGTGTGTGTGTGTGTGTGTGTGTGTGTGTGTGTGTGTTGCATCAAAGCCGTGGACTTGTGCATACTAATCATGTGCTCTCCCACTGAGGCACACTCACAGCCCTTGGCTGAGAATGTCTACTCACCTACCCTGTCTGGGTTGTGGCTCATTCCAGCTCCAAGCTCTGCCCCCTGCTCCACTCCTCCCTGCCCAGCCAGCCCTGCTCATTTGCCTGTGGCCCGGTATTCCTGAATCTTCATTTAACCAAATTGCCTATTATTGTCTTCTTTTGCATTTTCTCTTTTGCCTTTATCTGGGGCTGAGCTGGCAGCTAGCTGCTGGACTCCCTGTACCTTCCTTCTCCATGTGTGATAGCATTCGGATGTCTTGATTCCCTCACCATCTGAGATCCTATTCCCTGAGCTTCTTGCATACCCCCGATGGCTGTTTCTGAAGTCCTGGATTTGGGCTCACTTCCTTGGTTTTCAGCACCTGCCCGTCCTCCCTTGCGTGGCCTAACGAGTCATGCGCAAAGGCTATTCCTGGCTGCACTCATCTCTAAACTTAACCTCCATCTCTCCTTGCCCATGGTCCATGATAGCACTTTTTCTGACTGTGACTCTGAGCCCTCCTGCTCGTCCCTGTCCTGCTGTTGCCTGTTCCCAATATGACAAGTATGATTATCAAAAGGCCTATTTTCCACAGATTTTATAAGACAACCTGCAATTTCCTGTCCTTCAATAAAAGAAAGCATCTTGGTGCAGGAGCTAAACAGAAAAGTATGAATCATTCAGGGGGATGCACTTAATTTTCCTTGGTTTTGCTAAACTGTAAAATCATTAAGAAAATGAGTAAATAATACTGGAGGCAGCATCAAAATAAAATTTAAACTCCCATAATGTGAAAAATGAATACTTTGCATTTAACCAGCCTTTTTTTTTCTCTCTTTGTATTGGTTTCTTACTGCTATCATAATAAATTCTACAGACTTAATGACTTAAAACTAAACAAATTTATTTCCTTATAGTTGTAGAGATGAGAAGGCGGAAATGAATTTCCGTGGTCTAGCATTGAACTGTTGGCAGCTGCAATCTTTCTAAAGAGTCTGGGGGATCTGTTTTCTTCATTTGTCCAGCTCTGACAACTGTTTACATTGATGACTCTTGGCTTCTTCCTCTAGTTTCAGGGCAGCAGTTGTGTCACTTTGACCTGTCCTTCTATCCCATTCCTTCTCCTCTGACTCTGTGTCTGTCACCTCCTTTTGTATCTTGGGAGCCTTGTGATCCTGTGAGCTCAGGCGAATAGTCCCAAACAGTCTTTCAGTCTCACCCCATCAGGATCATCAATCGCAACCTTCAAAGTCTTCTTTCCCTGGGAGGGTAACATATTTACAAGTTCTGGGGATCAGGATGTGGGCATCTTTGGTGTTGTTATATTGTGTACACTTTTCCTTGCTAATTTCATTATTACCTTGGAGAGCTCTGCTAGCCCCACAATATGCTAAGTGTTTTACATACACTTTCTCTTTTATTCCTCATAATAATTCCACAGGGTTTCTTACCAAATTCCTTATACATCTGAAGAAACTTGAGACTTAGAAGCATGACTGTGCCTGCCTAATCTAATGAATTACAATCCTGGAATTCACTTTCTGTCTCAGTCACTTTCTTCACTGCTGAGACATCATAACAGATACTTCCAACTTAAAGGAGAAGAGGCTTATTATAGCTTATAGCTTCAGAAGTTCAGTCCATGGTTGGCAGGCTCCAATGTGGAGACAACAAGGCAGAAGGGCCTGAGGTGGAAGAAACTATTCATGTCATGGTGGCTAGGAAGCAGGGTGAAGGGACAGAGAGGGCAAGCTAGGTTTATTTTTCCATGTCACACCCCTAGTGACCTGCCTCTCCAAACCAGAACCAACCTCCTAATGACTGATTCAACTATAAATAAATCATTTGATTACTCTACTGATGAGTATAGCACCCCCATTACCTAGTCACCGTCCACCTCGGAAAAGATAACGTTTTGGGAGAACTTCTTGACCCAAACCATAACACTTTCTTTTTTTGTTAGTAGTCTCCATCCTGTCTTTCCATAACTCTAGGCCTATCTTCTTGCAAACATTGAGTTGACTATTGTGACCTCCTGGGGGCTCACGTGTGAACACTGGTGGACCAGTCAAAGCCATAAGAGGTCACACAGGGTTTGGGAACAATTTCAGATAAGAATTTTTTTTTACCATATACGTTAATATTTTTGTACATAATTTTATGCCCAGATTTTTATGTATTTCTTTGTCCTTAACAAATAATATCTTTATGAATGTCAATTATGTAGGTTTTATTGAAAAGATGGTCAGTCATTTCCATCTGAAGATCACAACTTAGTTTGGTCCAGAAAAGTGACCTAATACATCTTGGTCTATGACTTGTAGTCCATTTACTGACTGTTTTGTCAATTTGTACATCTCCTATTTTTGTTATTTTTTTCTTGTTTTCTTCTTCCTGGGTTTTTCAGGAGTGCCCTGAAAGATGTTGAATTTCTACAATGCTGATTCTACTCTTTATGTCCAGTACCATAGTAAATTCTGCACATGGAATTCTTTTTACAGTGTTTTCTTGATTCCTCCAGGTTTATTTTCTTTCTCAGGCCTTTCCTATCTGTTCACCTCATAGGATGTGTTTTGTGGAGCCCATATCAACCTCACATGTGTCGATGCCACATGTAATCTCTCTTCTTTAATCTCCTGAATTTATTAGCTTTTCAAAACTTTGAATGTCTGAGCTGCCTCATAGGCTGTATGGCTGGGTCGTGTGCAATTATGCTTAATTTTCTTTATCCTTTATCCAGTATTCCTATCCCCACCCCTCCTTTTCCTTTTCTTTGTTCTTAGCTAAAAACAAAACAGGTAGCAAACAAGCAGACTTACCGTCACATCTGTCACTTGTAAGTTTGCATATGGAAATGGTATCTGAGAAAGTGAGTGATAGGCAATAGTTAATAATGGTTACTATATTTCATGAAGTTTAAATGAAAGCAGCATGTAAAACACATAAACATGTAATAGCATTTTTTCAATATTAGCTCTAAAAATAAAAGTGTTTTTGTGATGTCATCATTAAATCCGGTTGGAAAATTTCCACAAAAACCTAGTCACTAACTCATCCATCACTACCACAATAGCCTAGCAGTACCTGGGTCAGAAATGGCAAGCGTGAGCTCCGTTTGGTGGCCCCTACTCTTCTGAAGCTCTGCCATCCATTCCACTTCTCTTCTCCCAGGCAGGGCACCTTTCTGGTGTTGGCCAGAAATTCCTCCACTCCTCACCGCCCTTCTGTAGAAAGGGCAGTTACCTGATCTGTTTGAAAGCATCTCTTGCTTGGGCCAGGTTGTTCCATCTCTTGCAAATATGTACCATGGCTTAAGATGGGCAGTTTCAGCCCTGGTGTTTCTCCCAGTTATATTGGTTTCTGTCTCATCATGTTAAGGACTTTTTCTATGGGGAAGCATACCTTCCCTGACATTCTGGAAATAGCATTTATTTTATTGATATATATGAATGATACATGTTGGAGGCAGA